>WKFP01015389.1:1832161-1888378 GCA_011057875.1 Pterocles orientalis
TTTTTTTTTTTTTTTTTCCTCTTCTGTCTGGCACTAGATAAATTCTGAAAATTCCACGTGTTGATGTCTATAGATCACGGAAATGGAGAGAGCCCTGCGACTCTGCAAAGCAATCCTTGAATCGTGACCAATGTGTCATGAGAATGACTGCAGATGATTTCAGTTTGGTGGGGGTTTTTTTGCAAGCTCCGAGTGGGGAACGGTCCAACTTAATTTGGATCCTGTCATATCCGTGCTTTCATTCTCCTGAATGGGAGAATTTCCCTATAAATATATTGTACAGAAGATGATAAGAGGTGAACGCGGTTTGCAGGGAGTGAGCCCGTAACTATAACATAATTCTCAACACATGACAATAAAAATTAACTGCTTCACCATATCATATTTGCATTCGACACACACATTAAGATAACTTTAATGTATTTTCCTGCTTTGCTCAGGAACCTGTGATTATCCCAAATATTTTTCCTTTTTTTCTTTTTCAGAAATAGAAACATGTATCTTACCTAAAATTCATACTATTAATAACAGCCAGGAATACTATCGGAGAGACACCGAGCTTTGAAATTATGCAAGGCAAAGCTATTTGAGCTCTCTGCCCCCCACCTACCCCTTCCTGTACCCCTCTGCCCCCCAAGGCAGCCCTGCTTGGGAGACCCCTGGTTTTAGGGGCACGGGTCCGCTGCTAGCATGCTGGGATCCATCCCCATCTGCACCGGTGCAAGGGTGCAGGGGGATGCTGCAGGTGCAGTTGTGTGGAACCCCCCACAGCCCCCCGTGCTTGCATCTGTGCTGCTGAGCTGCTCCCCCCACACACCCACCCACCAGCATCTCCCAGCCCTTCCAGCAGAGCCCTGCCACCAACACTGCCATTATGGCCTTCGTCTTAACGAGGGGTTGGCGGCTTGGAAATGCCGAGGCACGGGTGGGGAATAGTGGTGTGGGGACAAGCGTGTCCCACTGCCCCACACCACTACTGGCCACTGCTCTCACTAGCAAGGAGGAGCATCTTCCCCGCAGTCCTGTCTAACCACAGTGTTTCCCAAAAGGTTCTTGTTTTCCATGTAAACGGTCAAGGATGACTATTTAAACCTTCTTTTTTTTTTTTTTTTTTTTTTTTGTTTTAATTTGATTAAAAAGCGAGTGGCAGGAAGGGAATCGTATGATGCACATCTAATAACTCCGCCATCTGTCCGTGCTGCTGGCGCGCTCCCAGCATTGTGCGCAGCTGCCGCGCCCCGCGCAGCCCCGCGCACCCTCCAACCCCTCCTTCCCCCCCACCCCCCAATTTTTTGTGCAGTTTAATAATAAATATCCCAATGTCCCCGTCCCCCCACACGCACAGCGCCCTGTACCCCAGCCAACACCAAGGGGTGGGTTTAAGGGGTAAGTTGGGGGGGATACGACCCCCCCACACCCCACCACCGCCGCGCCGGGACTCACTTGAGCTTGCCAAATTCAGAGCATCACAGGAAAGGGGGGCCCCTGGGAATTGATCCCAAATGAAACTAAATCATTTGCATATGGCGAAGCAAATGCCATCCGAGCATACGAGCCCGTCTCTCCCCGGCTCAACTTTAATAATTCAAAGCACCTATTTCCTTACTCCTCGGCGGGGTAACGCGCCACATCCAGTATTCATCAACGACAAAGGGATGGTGATGTCAATCCCGAGCCGTCGTCTTGGGCGACGGGCAAAGTTTTCTTTCATAATTTCCAGGCGGCTGGATGGGGTCTGTGTGGGGCTGCCTGGGACCGGGAGGGAAGGACGAGCAGAGGTTTATCTAACTCACTTGTTCTGCATTTATTCGGGAGGTCCCCGGAGGTTTGGGTAAACAGTACTTGAATTATAATCACACATTTCATTCAAATTTCATGCTTTGAGGATTTTTTCCTCATTAGAACAGTTAGTTGTCAATCTGACAAGATCGCATTTGTAACCTTTAAACCACCCTCGGCGTATAAATACATTAAGGCCAAAAATCCCAACTACTGCAGGTCAGCGTGCGACAGAACGCGTCTCCGCCAGAACGGGAGAAAAAAACTCTCCTCCAACACGGGGCTCATCGCAGATGGGCACAGAGCTGCACCGGCAGCCCTACTTTATGAAACTTAAGTCCCTACAAATGTGGCAAAAAAATAACAAAGTGCTTTGATCATTTATTAAAAAAAAAAGAAAAGAAAACCAAACGCTTCTGGTGTTTTTAATACACACCTAGAAATAAAATCAGTTCCTCCCTACTGCGTCTGCAAGCTGCAAAACTGGGTATTTTCCTCCCTTAATAAAAGCTGCAGTTTCACAGCTCCACACAAAGTTATACAACTAGCATTACGTTTTAGTACGAGTTTTACCACAAAATTAGATTGGATGGACCTTTAAATCATCTAACTTAATCGCTTTCCTGCCACAGAAACAATCCCCTAACTCCAGCAGAATAAGCTTTTTTTTTTTTTTTTTTTTTTCTGGATGGGAGGGCGGCTGACTCATGATCTTTGAACCTTTGAGGTTAGCAATACTACGGCCGCTTCTCCACATTGCTCTGGCCACGTGAAGAGGCTGCAAGGTGGCATGGAATGAGGCTCCAAAATGACCAGGAATTCTGCTGGTCATTTTCTGACCGTGGGCCAGAAAACCGCACAGGCTTCGACTCGGGATTTGTTACAGAAATGGATGGGAAAGTGGATGTAAGGTTCATTTTTGACAATTTTCTCTGTCTTCCCAAGGCACAAAGGATCAAGCGATGGGAGGTTCCTACATCTGAAAATTTCAGTGCCGTTGGTCTCGGTATGAGACTACGGACGTTGTACCACAGTTTAGAGTCCACTGGGGAGGTATTTGGTACAATAAATGAACATTTTTAATATTTCATACACTGCCGAGCAGTTCACCGACTGTACACCCCACATAATAAACAAGTAATTTCAGATTACAAGGGATTATTTTTGCTTTTGCAGTTGATGTACAAACATATGATTCTACGATTCTGTGAATCCAGAGCAATCAGTGCCGCCGTTACTGATCGCTTTGCCTTATGGAGAGGTTTCCACACCCTCCTGGCCAATTGCTCTCCATTGGCAGCAGCTGCCATTAGAAAATAAATTAATGTTTTTGAAGCATAAGGCAATCAAGGACCTGATCTGATGTTCAGTCTTTAAGAAAATAAAAAAATCACACTGTCATATAATGATTTTCATTAGTAACAATATCTATTCTCCCAAATGGGCTCTGTGTTTTATAAAATGAAAAAGACCTACTTGCACCAGACCTTCAGAAGGAATTAATAGATTTTATGCTGTTGCAGTTATTTTTTAAAACAATACACGAAAAAAGGAACAAAAAAATGTGGAAAAGGTAGGAAAAAGTGGCAGATGCCATGCAAACGGACACATGGCTAGCGTTAAGAACCAAAACATGGCGTTTTTTCCGGTCACGGGCAGCAATTTGTCTACATCATAAACCGTTGGTGGAGCTGATCAAAGCGCTCCAAAGCGCTTCTCGCTACCCTCCTCCCTGCTAAACGATCTGCAGGACTGAGCATAGATGTGGGATCCTGCAGACTCGGATGCGTTCCTGCTCCGCCACAAGAATCTGGGGAGGGAGCGGCAAAGGAGCGCTGCTCCTTGTTTAGTTCACGTTCCCATATGGACCTGGCTTTTTGGCTGGTACATAGGGACCACCTCCATCTAGCACTTAAATATTGTTCTGCCACTGTTCCCCTTTTTACAGACAGAGAAACCAAACCTCGGTGAGGCCACAGGCACCATGTCAGGGCTGTGGTTACAGAAAGTTGATTTATTTTTTTTTTAATCAGAAAATGGGGTAAAACCCTTTTGCATCACCCACCCATATGTGTCCCCCTCTGTTCCAACCAATATGGTTTGGTTCTGCTGCTGGGTGCAAGGATGGGCAGGACATGGGAAGATGAAGTGGCTGGTCCTGAAGACCTCAAAGAGTTTGTGAGGATGCAGGCAAATTTGAGCCCCGTCCTGCTGTCACCATGCGAGAGCAGCCCGTGGGGAAGGGGAGATGGAAATGGCACGGTGAGAGGTGAAGGTGGAGATCAGAAGACTGGGAGAAAGGAGGAGAGCCTCATGCAAGGCTTTCTTTGAGGATGCTGCTCAAAGATGAGAAGAATTCGGAATGATGGGCATTTAATGAACACAAAATGGTACCTGGTGATTGCAGACCCTACCCAGAGTGTGGCCCCACTCGACAGTCTTTTTTTCCCCTCCCTTTGCATAAAATTGTTTTGTCTCTACTTCTCCCATGCGAGGGAAAATCAGGGCTTGGGCCTCCCACCCATGCAGACATTCCCTCTGTGGCCTCAACTGCTGGTGTTGTGGTTCTGAGAGGGGTGACGCTCATGCTACCTGATCTGTAAGGATGGAATTAGAAGGGTTTTACAACTACTGAAGGATTTCTGCTGTCCCGGCTCTGGATGTGCAAGAGCAGCTCAGGGAGAACCTCTCACACACAGTATGTGTCTTGATATTTTATCAGTTTTATCTCTACGTTAAGAAATATGGGAGATTATTCCTGAGTCAAAAATCCATGTCCTGCCACAGAAAGTTTCCCTTGATATCCTTCCAGAGCTTTTTTATTTATGTCTCATTCGGCACAGTTACCTCTCCTCCTCTGCTGAACCACATCATTTCTCTGCCCTTCTGCAGCTTACATCCAGTTGACCTTTAAACCTCCAGCAAGCTGCAAAATTTCTGAAGTTACAGTCACTTTCCAAGAAATCAGGGTCTGAACTTATTGATTAAACCCTGCTTCAGCCCACAGGGAGAGGAGCTCAATCCAGCCTGGAACAGGGCTTCAAGGTTTGCAGGTTCTTGAAGCACCAGCATGAGATCCACCAGTTCTTTCCCAAGTCCCTTGCCTGCCGTGCTGGGCTGGGCTGTAACCCATGTTAACATTTTTGCTTCTTACAGTCTTTTTTCTGCCTTTTTTTTTTTTTTTTCATAAAACCGTTTTGTCTCTAGTTCTCCAGGAATATCACCCGGAGGGGGGAAACTGTCGGGTATCTATCTTTCCTTGGAGATCTTCAAACAAAAGATGTTCTGTGCAGCATTTGTCAATTTTCCCATTAAATATGAAGAATTTCGCTTTCAGGGTGAATCTTAACCCTTCGTATAGCACAACTGGATTAGATGGGAGAGTACCGCAAAAAGCAAATTGTCTCTCAATGAGAGCACCCAGGCTTTACAGCCAAACGGAACAAAGATTCCAACGTCCCTCTAAATCAGGGCACGAGTCGCCCTAATGAAGCAACTTCCAAAATGGTGCGTTTGGGGCCATCGATGGGATTGCATGCGGCATCGGTTAACCGCAAGGCTGGGGTTTGGGAATCTGGGCTGGCCTTATGCTTTTCTTGCTTTTGTAGATTTGTCCTTTAATGGTATTGGAACATTCTTTTGTGGTTTAATTCTGAATTGCATGGGGCAGGAGGATAATTAGTGGTAAGCATTAAGCAGTTTATGTTCTCCTGTGATTAGAGAATACGTCTGTGAGGTCTTTGGGCAGTAGTTTTATGATTTTTTTATTTTTACTATGGAAACTCCTTCAGGAGAAAAGGGGTGTTTGCACCTTTGATTGCACTGGGCTTCCCACAGGGAATAACGTGCCAGAATATATCTCGCAACCTGGATGGTTGGACTAAGGATGTCAGGCTGCTGGCTCTTCCAAAAGGAGGGATAGGATTTGGTGAGGGCCATGCAGTTGTATTTTAGATAATATCAAATATATTATTTATTTAGATACAAGGCGCATACGCTTAAAACACCCAGCAAACCGACCTCAAAGACATCCACGCTACAGAAGAAACCTCTCACTGAAACGATGTGCTTACACTTTCCCATGAACTTTTCCTTTCCGCGATCCCAATTAATACTCAAATGCCCATTTTCAATTATACAACCCCAGATGCTATATTAAAATCCATATTTTTTGTACCACAGCCATTCTTAGAAGCCTCTGCCATCCTGTGCTGCAGAAACACCATGCTGAGCTGGAGCTTGGGGGAACAAAAGCAGCCAAAAAAAAAAAAGGGGGGGAGGGGGCCCAGGGGACAAAGTCGCTTGCCAGAAAATGCCACCCCAGTTAGGGCAAGGTCCAGCTTCCCTGGTGCTGTTTCCTAACACCGCACCATATTCCCATCGACTGCTCAAATTCACACGTAAATGCCTGATGCATGTCGGTGCCCACTTCTCCAGCAAAATACGGTTCTTGGGAAGTCCTCTAAAACTGCTTTTGCTCGGAAATTCGTTCATGTATAGCCAGGTTAAGAAGGAAATCATGCTTGCTGATAAATGCAGTGTGGCCAGCTCTTGGGATTTTTTTTTTCCTAAAGCCTCAGGTCTAAAAATTCAGTAATTACACAAAAATCTAGATTTAATTAAAACCAGCAGTTTCAGGCCCTCCTAGCTGCGGATAAAACCTGGAAGTGTGATCAGAGCATCGCTAAAAGTTCACAAAAAAACACCCAAGAGGCAAACACAAACATCTACATTTCCAGAAGTCTGCTGAACTTAGCGAACTTGTGTGTCAAGGAGCTGGATCTAGATTTTTATTGTGCATCTTGGGGCTGGCGGTGGCACCCAGGTGCAGTCTGAACATGGTGGCAATGCCATCCAGCAATCCCTGTGAAATCCCTCTGCCCCACAGAGCCACCGGAGGGGGATCCCACAGCACTGGGGTGCAGCACCCACCCCCCTGCCCAGCCCCGGATAGATTTTAGGGAAGGCTCGGCACTGACTTTGATAGGAATTATTTTTGTACTTGGAATGTCCTTGGTTATTTACTGCGGTAGCCATAGCAGAGGAGCCTTCAGCCATGAATTAAGCACAGCTCGTGTCTCCATCCTCGATAATAAAGCACAGAATGTACCTGGCGTTTTCAGCTTTTCCTCCAAATAGCAAACCTTGAAGCGATGGCTCAATGTCAGGGGCAAAACCGGTTCGGGAATAGCCTCTGAAATAATACAAGTTGTGCTGAAAATTCAGGAGCCGCAGCCCCTAGCCTGGCAATGAAGGGGTTAACAGACATATGCTGTATAATTAGGAGATGCATTAATGATTATGAATAGTAAATGACTTGGTGCAAGGAAAAAAAAAATCTAGTCAAAAGGGACATGCACCTATCTTACATGTTTATTAGAAACTGTATATAACTGGAGAATTCTGCTATTAAGAATCCTGCATTATTGGTGTAAATACTTCCAAGGGTACATCAAATTGTAATCTTTCATACGACATCCATCAAACCAGGCTGGAGATTTTGACAAACATTAAACACAGTAAGGAGGCAATTATGTATGCATGATTTAATCTGCAACTAATTAATATGCAAATTTATTCATATGTTAGTTACTAAATTAAAAATGCAAAGAAGCCCTTATGGTGATTCTCAAAATTTTGCACAAACAGAACATTTAAAATATAAGAAAAAACGAAGTTTTTTTGGAAACCTGCGGCATACTTTATATCTTTGGAAACCTGTTGCACAGAGATGGTTCAAAAATATTTACTTAAAAAGCAGGGAATGATAAAAGGTGTGTTCGTTTTATGTTGGAAGGCGGTGGCAGAAAGGTTAAACGCGAATCTCTGAAAGTCTTACGAGATGTGCACTAATTATCAAACAAACTGGATTCGAGACCCAACTCCCACAGCCTGCAAAAAACACCCAGGCTCGGCACAACCCGGGCATCTTCCTGGCATTTTGCTCCCTTTGGGGAAGCGCGGGTGCCAAACCCCAGCCTGTTTTAACCCCACACCCTGCACTTTCGACGGCCGGTGACACCAAACCCCACACTCTGCTGTCACCTGAGCAGGTTTTACATTTAAGAAATCTTCCGGAAAGATTAAAAATAAGAGGTGTGAGGGAACTAACTGGGTGAAGGTGGACAGAAACCGCCTTTAATTCTTTTACAGATGCATCTTCAAATTAAAACAAGGATGCAAACAAAGAGCAAACATGTAGAATATTTCCCGGAGAACTGCTACAGCTGAGATCCCAAATAGTTTCTACCCCCTGGTAGGTACATCAAGAACAATAATGAAGTTTATATTATACCGTGGTTTGCGTTTTGAAGGTATCTGTTAAGGTACACGTTTAATGTGCCAGAATTTCCTTCCAGGGAGAGTTCAGTTATATTCAGAGCTGCGAGACGAAGCTGGAACAACCAGCACAGCCCAAAAATGAGGCACAGGTCAAGCACAGAGGGAAGCACAGTAAGCACTTCCCGGCTGGTTCCTGGGCCGGTGACCTTGCGTTATTTCCTTTTTTTTTTTTTTCCCCCTCCTCCTAAAAAAATAAAAGTCATCAGCTCTGCTGTAGGCCAGTGCCAGAAGAGGATGTTGGCATCAGCTGCTCCTGCTCCCACCGCCTCGTTTGGTCCCCCGTGCCAAGGCCACGCCAGCGGCAGCACGCTCACAGCCCCTCGCCTGGAAACCCCCATCCCAGGATGCAGCCCCTCGAGCTCTTCTCTGAGCATCTCAGGATGCAGCCCCTCAAGCTCTGGTCCCGTCCGAGCATCCCGGGGTGAAGCCCTCGAGCTCTGGTCCAGTCTGAGCATTCTGGGATGCAGCCCCCCCACCTCCGGTCCAGTCTGAGCATCCCAGGGTGCAGCCCTCGAGCTCTGGTCCAAGCCCTGGGGTGCCTGTCCCAAGGTCCCAGGGGGGTCCTGCCCAGGCACAGGGTCGTACTGGGTGGGATTGCACGTCGTGTTATCGCTGAGCGACACTTCTTGTTACAAAAACAATGAGCTGTTCTCCAATTTTAATCGATACGGTTCTACAAACGCTTCCTCCTTTTGTGATTCACCGGTGCAGAGTGCTTTTAGGATCAGGAAAGAGCATCCAAAGATCAAATTTACCCAATTTAAGGGGAAACAGTCTAGACTGGAATGGAAAGCTGCAGCAAAGTCTCTTTGAAAATACAAACAGACCTGGCTGTACAGATTTAAATCTACTTTGTCGCACCTTGATAGGTGACTCTTGATTTTTGTTTATCCCAGAACCAAATGTAAGGCTTTTAAAAGCTTAAACGTACACATTTATGCATTCATTACACAGTGTTAAATCTAATTTGTTCTTTTTACTGTCACAGGAAGCACATGTTTAAAGCAATCTGTTTCCTCATATGAATGCTTTCCTGTCTGTTTGAAAAAAATCGCAACACACTTTACCCCAAGTAACCAAGAGGTGATCATAAATATCCCTAAATAGCATTAAACAGATATGAAAGACATTAACACTTCCAGAATGCCAAAGTAGTATTAAAAAAAAAAAAAAATTCTAACAGATGCTCCTAGGTCAAAAAGTGAAATGTGTGTTTCCTGAAAAAACACTCTCATCAGAATCATAAATGAACTGTGAGCGGAGAAATGAGGTGTTGCAGAGCAAACGAGAGGATCTCTTCGGTTAAGGACTCTCGCGCACCATTGCCAAAGTGTGGCTGCAATAAAAAAAAAAAAAAGAAAAAAAAGAAAGAGCCAAAATTAAAAGGCCATTTTGCTGAAAGCCACATCCTTTGTATTCCACCAGGTGGCAATGACACCCAGGGAGGGCTGTGGCCCCGGACCTGCCCCATCCCTGTCCCTGTCTCCAGCCCAGCCCAGTGCCCCCCGTGCTGGGAAGGGCTGGCTGCGCCAAACTGGACTGGGACCAAGCGATTTAACTTTGCCTTGTCACTCTGTGGCTTGCGTTTGGCAGGGAAAAGATGTTCTCATCTGGAAACACGGTCCAATTGTCTGGAATATGTAAATCTTGCTCAAAATACCCAAAGCTACCCAAGCCTAGAGTGGGGGTCTCGCTGCAGTGCCGGGTGATGCTGCAACACCCGAAGATGGAGCAGGTCTTTATTATTTGCTAGAAAAGCAGTAAATACAGGAGCCTTTAATCTTTTTCTTATCTCCGGCGTAGATGATGGCACCGGTGCAACGCCCATCGTTGAGCCATCCACGCTCTTAAATATTATGGGTGGTCTCTGGGTCTCGGGGGGGGAGGTCCAGCAGACTCCCAGGAACCACCCAGGGCACCTGAGCGTGTCTTTGCAGAGCCAGGGATCGAACCTGAATGCATCACATCCACACATGTTAAATATTCAGCGCCGACAAATGTGAGCATGTAACATCTTGGAGCACCGGGGCGGCTGGAAGGAGCCCTCCGAGGGCTTGAGAAAGGGGTATTTGTGGGGTTTTTCCAGGGATTTCCAGCAGGAGAGCCCAGCAGAAGGCAGGACAGCCCGTCCCATCCTCCTCTGGGTGCCCATGGGGCTTGGGGAGCAAAACACAAGAGGCGTTTATGGGTTTCAAACCCCGCCGGGGCCACGGCAGTGTCCTCTGCGCTCGGGCGCTGCCTGTGCCCGCTCGTTTGGCCTGTGGAAAGGTGCTGGATGCCACTGGAAATAAAACAACAATAAAAAAACCAAGCAGCCATTGTCGGCCCCGCAGTTTGTGTGCCAAGAAGCTGTCAGGGGAGCTTTGCTATGCATTTAACAACGTTAATAGTTATTGGAGCTCTTTATGCCAATTTTTTTCCTCTATATTTTTGCTATGCTGATTTTTTTTTTTTTTTGCTCATTTACTGCTTCAGCGTAAAGGCAAAAAAACCCCCAAACTTTGGAGCAAAAAAATTAATGTCCCTTTGATAAGATAGAGAGAGTCTGTTAACAAATGTACTCCAGCCGGAGTGCAAGCGTATCAGTCCTGACAGAGCATCTTCAACTTCCAGAGATAACTTCTTCATTAACGTCCTGCTCTCCCCTCCGCACGCGGCATCGCTCTGCCACCCCGACCCCACGCCCAATCCGTTCTGAAACGGGAGGAGAACTGAAAGCATATGAGATCACACAAATAAATCCCCAGCCCCAGAAGCCATCCTTCCCTAGGACGGCACTGGAAAGGCCTGATGCAAGATAGGATTTAAATGCTTATATCTTAAAGGCTGAACGGTGCTAATCGCAGATCTGACAGCGCTGTGCTGCTTGTAATGAATACAATCGGCAGATCATATTGAAAGAAAAGCTACAAAATCAAATTACTGCAAAGAGAAATTTTTTTTTAATCTTTAAATGCCTTTTTCCTAACAATTATCCCCAAGTTCAGATAGAAAAAAAATGAAGTGCAGAGTTTTACACTTGTGAAACTCGGCTTAATTCCCAAACGAAAAAAAAGAATTACAAATTATGTAGCTATAGAAAGAAAATGATTGAGGGCCGGACATGAAATCGCCATTTATTTTTATACTTATCTACTTAAAAAAAATAATTTATTTTCTGAGCAACCCTTGCAGCAGAGAATAAAAGGGCAGCGAGACGGGGGGGCTCGTCGGGGTGCAGGCAGGACCCCCAGCTGCAGGGCCACCACTGGCAGAAATGCCCATCGCTGCTTTGCCTTTTGTTCTACCAGGAGCCCTCCGGCACTGATGCTCAGTAGAAATAGAGAAATTGATGAAAATTCGGAATAAAAAAAATCTGTGTCAAGTTTAGAGGGGAAAAAAGCCACCAGAACTGCCTTAAAAATACTCCTGAGGATCTACTGAGTCTCATTTTGCCCTTTTTGCAAGCACTTAGAAATCCTCTAGATTTGTTGGCCAAAACCTCAAGCCCATGCAAAGTGCCTTCTGCACTACCTGCAGCTCTCTGAAGAGGGAGTCTCTGCTCAAGCTAAACAAAAAACCCCCACTAGTCCCACACCTCCCTAACCAGCTGCTAAAAATGGGCCAGAACTATGCAGGAATTTATTTTTTTTTAATTTTTTTTTGAGTCCAAAATATTATAACATTTTGAAGCGTGCAAATTTTGCAGTAAAATATTTTTTTTTTGCAGAAAAAAAATCATTCCTGTTAAAGATGCCCCGTGCAATTAATTAAAAACTAAACAAATTAGCAAAAATTTGCATTTTCTCTACCTTTCAGCCTATTTTAAAACAAAAAAAACAACGCAGCATTTTGTCTGCAAATGACTCCTTAGCCCTTCAGGAGCGATTCCAGGTGCAGTTTGCACCAGACGGTGTTTTAACCGATCACCTCATCGCTCTACGGCAGATTTTATAATTTCCTTGGTTTGACTTCATTCGCTATGGGCTAGAGCTGCATTTCCAAATGTATTTATTTATTTATTTTAAAGCAAAAAGCAGAGATTTGTTATAACTGGAAAAAAAAAACAAACCAAAAAAACCTATGTGGAGTTTAGTAAGGTTTTAACTTTAATATGGAAACCCCCCACCTCCTAGTGCAGTGTGATTGCCACGGCTGGCCAGACGGGTGAGGAGGGCTGGTAGCCAGGCGGCTTCCCTGAGGGCCACTGGAGGAAGGGGAACTTGTCAACCTGATAACACAGCGAGCACGACAGCCCTATGGCCAGCAGGAGCCCTGGGCAGCGCCTGGGGAATAGCGTGTATTGCCCAGATTGCTCAGGGAAAAGGTCATAAAATCATAATAATAGTTCCCGTTATCCCCTCCTCGTAGAATCACAGAATCACAGGACGGTTTGGGTTGGAAGGGACCTTAAAGATCATCCAGTTCCACCCCTCTGCCATGGGCAGGGACAGCTGCCACTAGCCCAGGTTGCTCAAAGCCTCATCCAGCCTGGCCTTGAACACTTCCAGGGACGGGGCATCCACAGCTTCTCTGGGCAACCTGTAATCCAACTCCTGCCTCATTCCCTGTCACTTGGCGCAAGCTGTGAGCCAGGTCCCAGTGAGCTGCCCTCAAGCCTTCCCCACCGTTTTGCTCTCCTTGGTTGCCTCTCTCCGGGAAGGCCACTTGTGTCCCAAGAAGGCTTCACCCCGTGTTATTGGTCCTCAAAGACCCCACCACTGCCCCAGTGCCATTTGGGGTGCTCTGGCACATCTCTGGTGGGTCCCACATCCCACTGCCAGGCCCCAGGAAGCTCCAGGGCACCCAACAGGCTTTCTCCAGGGAGGAGAAACGTCCCCAGAGATGTCGGCAGCAGCGACAACATTGGCATCCCAGGACCAGCCAATTTTCTGATATGGCGGGTGGCACAGTGAAAGATAGGGACACCATGTTTGTTTTGGAAAACTATTTAAGTGGGATGTTTGAAGGGAAATTCACCCGTTTGTGTTTTCTCACTTGAGGTAGGAAGCTCGCGAAGTCTTCTTGCATAAAAAGCACAAGCAGCGCTTCCTCATCACCCAGCAAAACTATCAAGGCTTCTCCCGTGGAAATGAGAACAAAGCTGTGGAAGAACTCCAGGTGGCATCCCAGTAGTGTTTCTCTTTTCTTGATTTTTTTGGAACCCAGCAGGTGCTTCCTTAGGATGTACAGCTGAGTTGCACACTTCCGTGTCTGTCTGGCTAGCAAGGTCAGAGCTGGGGCGCTTGCAAAAACCCTCAGCAGCAAATGCAGAGAGTTGTTTCCAGCCTAGAAGCGGACACCTTAAATTATGATGAAAGAAAGAGTTCTTGCCACTAAAACTGAGGCTGGGGAGATTTTACCTGCTGATTTGTCAACAAAACCAATTCATTTTTCAGTTCCTCTCCTGCCTTTTAACACAACTGAGATGACATCTGATTTGTCCTGCTCTTTATTCTGGCTGTAAAACCTTCCCCACAAGAAGGGGGTCACCCATCTTCCCCAAGGGCTTCTACAGATGCAGCTTCCAAGGAGATGGTTCAATCCGAGAAGCCATCACCTCCTCCTCTTTCCTCTGTTTTTAAGCCTTGTATTTATTTTAAAGCTATTTATTTATTTTGGAGACAGGCTGAAAGCAGCATTTATTGGCACAGGTTGGGAGCCTGGATTCCTCTCTCCAGGGGCAGGGCAGGATGTGGGGTTTCAGTTTGGGTTACAGCTCTGTAAGTGAGGATCAAACAACCGCAGCCATCCAGGCCTCTCGTGGAGCTGCGGGAGCAGGAGGCTCCAGTGCGGTTGTAAAGGAAAGAGTGTCCAAGGAAAATGGAAAATGAATACATTGTGCCATAGCAACTGTACGTGATAGCACATTTACTGGATGATAACCATACCAAAAGAAAAAGCACCACTCAATACAGACCAAATCCTTTCCTTTCTGCTCACTGTTTCCCCCAAAGACTTCCCTTTCCATACCCCACTCCTTCAGACACTTCCAACCACTCCCACCAGCACAGCTTCCCCATTCCTGGCTACTACTGGTCAAGATACGGAAGGTGGAAAATGTGCCATCATTCGGCCAACACTTAATGTAAAAGGTCCGATGTGATTGATCCATCAGCAGCTAAAATGGATGAAGGCTCCAGGTTAAGGATCAAAAGAACAGCAAAGCGTTGGGATGAAGTCAAGGTGAGGAGGTGGTCACCAAGAGGAGCCACCCAGATCGCATGATGCTAGGTGACGGCAGGTTCTGATGCTTGTACAGAACATTGCAACAAACGACAGCGAAGCCTTTTGTAAAGTAGTTGTTATCACTGCTCAGCAAGGGTAGCTCTGGCCAACAGGTCTGAACAAAGTTCCCATGACCTGGGGTTCAGTGCTGTGTAAATGTCCAGCCCAAATCTTGCCGGAGGGCAGGAGAACCCCTCCTGCAGCTCCCACTGACCTCACCAGCCTGGGCACCCAAGGCTACAGCTGAAGAGCACGTGGGTACTCAACAAGAAAAACAAGTTTTTTCAGAAAATCTCAGTTTTTCCCAATATAGCCATGCCCATACCTCACCTTCAGTTGGCTCAATCCAAACCACCCTGACCCCCATCACACCACGCAAGCAGGAGCAGAGCCCTCCAGGCTCTCCACTGGTGGCAGAAAACACCAGTATGGAATGGTTCCAGTAGCACCCCTTGCCCCAACGGGACCATACAGGGTCTGTAAGTCCAAGGAAAGATGTCAGGTTGCATTATGTCACAGGCAGAGCCTGGGACATCGTGAGTCCAGGTGTGCACCAGGGGCGGTCAGAGCTCCATCCCACGGCTTCCTTCAGCCCAAGCTTCTGGAGCTCAGCACTTGGGCTCCAGCTCAGCCTCACCTTCCAGCTCCAAATTCCCTTCAGATCTTCATTCATTTCTAAACTCTGATTGTTTCCCTAGTTTAATTTACTTTGTTTTCCAAACTCGTAGCCGCTTCTTACAATAAAGGGGAGCTGATACAACATATTTATTACCATTTATCATTGAGATTTTTATAAGACTACTTATGAATTAATCAACAATAACTGCTTTCACAAATGCTGCTGCATTAATCTCCATATCCACTGCATAAATCACATTGAGAACAAGCTAATATACATATTTTAAGAGAAACAGAGCAACACTTCCACCCTATCAACTAAGTGTATTATCCTCTAGTTAGTCAATTTATAAATGCACATACTGCACCCAGGATCATAAATCCTGGCAGTTCCATGTGACACGATCTATAACCTAAACAGAACCTGACCTTTTATACGAAATTTGTTCTGCTTGAGACACGCAGGTGCTTTTTCTAAAGCGGCATTATTTCAAGTGAAATGTCAGATCCATGAGATACGAAGACAAGACCCAAATACCTGTCTGCAGGTTGCCTTAAAAAAGGTTCTATTTCCTTCAGAACCACACTGTTCTTGTACTCACATCCCTGGGCTCGTATTTTAATTTACTTGTTCTTGGAGGACAGAGCTATAGGTGATGAAAATAGTCAGGAATATCTTTTTATATTTTATTTTCTGATAAATTGTATGGCTCACTAAAATAACTTAAAGTGCATATTCTACTTTGAGATAATTTGACATCAAAATAAAAATACTGTTAAAATAGTTAGGAGTACTGAGTTGTAGAAATATTTCTGTTCCGAACAATAACTGTATTCACCAAAAATTAAAGGAAACACACATTTTAGACTAATCTGCAACAAACACAAATTGCCTTTCATTCCTTTGAAGCAAGAAGCAATCTGTAAAAAAACTTTTGCAGCAGTTATAAATCCCTGCACGCCGACATTTCCAACCGAAATGCTGCCACTCTTCCCCATGCAGCCAGGGCAGAGAGCAGGGACCACCTGACTGAAAATCTGTTTTATAACACGGATGCAAAAAAATCCCTGCAAATGTCCTGAGACGCTCACCTGGCTGCAGAGCGATATTTTAAATCATAAAAAATGCAGGTTTTGGCTGATTTTCTTTTTCCTTTCTTTTTTTTTCTGTTTTTTCTTTCTTCCCCCCCCCCCGCAAATGACAACCAAACCCCAGCACAATTCCTGAGCATCACAAATAACCGCCAGATTGGCAGCAGAACCGGGCACCACGTGGCTCTGCGGCACTGGGGTGCTTGGCCCCTCTAGGAATTAACCCCTACATCCGTCCTTGCACAGAGCTGGGAGGGATCCATCATGTGAAGTTGTCAAAAAAACTATTAAAAGCTAAAGTTTCATCTAAATTAAATCCACCTCTAACTTCAAGCAGAATAGCACTCATAAAACCCTTTGGGGAGGATATTAGCTATTGCTGTAAAGGAGTCCAATAAAAACCCCAAACCAAAAAAAACCACAGAGTGAAATAAATTTAAAATACACCTGTGGGAATTTATTTTTAATTAAAAAAAATAGTATTATTACTTTACTGGAAACCTGCCTTTGAGAATTTCCGTATTTCAACAACTTGCACAAAAAAGATTTATGTTTGTATTTATTTAACATCATGAAGATTACAATAATCCGGGCGACTCAATTAGGATGTTGATTTTTTTTTCTCTTTCAGATTATAATTTCGTTATTTATAAGGTGACCAGTAATGAAACTACTGTTTAGCACAGTCACTACAATAGTGAAGATTTAAAAGTACGCTAGTTTGCAAACTGCAAATTTACGTGGGTTTATAATAAAAACATAAACCCCATCCGAGATGAACGTGAACATTTGTTAGATATTCCGCAAGAGCGATCGCCATTCAGCTCCTCTTAATCGCCAGATTCGGAGATAAAACAAACAGAGTCATCAGGTATGAAAGGGAAGCTCTCCCCTCTTGAGTGGTTTGGTTTCTGTTTGCGGGTATTGATACGAAAACATGTATTGTGTGTTTTTAAAGCGATGGCAGAGAAAAAAAAATAGAATAAAAATACTAGAATAAAATGCACTCTTTAGCCTTACTACTCTTTATGCTGCATACACTGAAATTTCACAGAATCACAGAATCACAGAATCACAGAATCACAGAATGTTAGGGATTGGAAGGGACCTCGAATTTCGCATCACTTCTTTTAAAATCACTATTTTATATGTGTTTTAATGGATTTAAAAGGAAACGCTCTCTAAAGATGTAATGCACCCTGGCACAGCTTTTTACGGAGAATAAAAAACCCACAAAGATTTTACACAATCTGCTGCAAAAATGAAAAATAATAGAACAATTATTTGGACCACGAAGCAAAGGATTTCCCTGAACCAACGAAAAACACCAACTTCTGACTGCACTATGCAAAGATTTTGTGACAAACACTGAAAAATGTGCTGCTGGGTGGCATATGCAACCCTCCTGACAAAGAGAGGTCAGGGATATTCTGTACAATATCGGGGAAATCCTGGGTAACGAGCAGCTCTGCGCTTCCAGCCGGAGCATCCCACAATGCCCCTGGCAGCAGCTGGATGCCAGCGGTTGACACCTGGGCTGGCCCCAGCGGGTACCACAGCACAGAGACCTCGCATGGAAATGGAGATGTGTGCCCTGCATCCCGGGTTGGGACCCGCGGAAATGTCTCATAAATCCTGCCTGCGCATCTCTCTGCAAATCCATAAATCATCACCAGCCCGACAACGCACGTGGAAGGATGCTCGTCCCACGCCAAGCATCCGCTGCTGAAAATCCACACGAGCGACACACCGTGCAATTAATCACTCCCAAGCCGGACGAGGATTTTTGAACTCTCCTTACCTTGTCCTGAGCCCTGAGTGCATGGCGAGCCCGGCAGCGGGCTCCTTCTCTCTGCCTGAAACCCAACAAAGCCCCCGCGAGCGCAAGCAAACTGGCAGACGAGCGGTACTTACTGAAGATGGCAAACCTGGAGGAACTTTTCGAACTTTCTTTGTTTGTACTTCTGAAAAAAAAAGATAAAATGGGGTCTTCATAAGACATGCTATTTAAAACAAACAAACAAACAAACAAACAAACAAAAAAACAAACGAGATTTTCTCCAGTCCCAGCTGCTCATCGCCCTGCCCGCCGTCTTGCGCCAAGCTTGCAGCAGTTTTGGCAAAACTGAGAGGATGCCACTGCTCTTAAGTCCGACAGTAAGATATTATAAAATTGCTTATATTTCGACCGCAAGTATTACAGCCTTTGTTTTTGCCTTACTTAGATTTTTTTTGCAAAAAGCAATTTTTTTTTTTAAATGCTGGACAAAGAGGAGCAATCAGCCAACATTAAACAAACCCCTCCGCGAGTCCCGGCGGCATCCGCGTACACTCTGCCACTTATTGTATTTATTCCAAAGTATCGCTAAACAGGACGAAACTCCAATTATTGGTTGAAATGGGGAAAAAAGAAGAAAAAAAGAAAAAGGTTGAAGACAAAGTCACTCACCCATAGAGGTGCTGTGCAGAGGCCTCCGGCGGGGGTTATTGCTAGAATACTGATAGTACTGGGAGCCAGGCTTCGTGGGGGAGAGCGCTCCCGGGTTGCCAATATCCATGTCACCTCCAAGGAGACTTTGCTAAAAAGATTAAAAATACATACGTGTGTGCGCGTGCATGTTAAGTCTGACTTTGCTCATCATTAGCTATTTTTCTCGTTCCTAAAAATAACACGGCAAAGGAACCTTCAGGAGCGACTGAGGCGCTGAGACAAGAACCTGGTAAATCTTTAAAGGACACGACACAAAAATTTCCAGTTGAGCATCTTTTTTTTCCTTTAGTGGGAAAAGGAAGTGATTCGTTTAAAACACGATTATTTACATTTAAAGGAGACTTATTGCCTAGCTATCCGAATGCAATCAGTGTTTTAAAAACTTCTGAAGCGCTCTTAATATATTTGAAGGTAGCTTAGTTTCTTCACTGCAAATGAGATAGTTAGGGATTTAACAATAATAAAACTTTAAAAAACCACTGTCCTTCTGTTGATAGAGCTGTTGGTCCACTGTGCATCAAACAGCTTCATTGTCTGTCCCCATGCAAGGAAAAAAAAATCATATCCATGAATTAAATATATCAGATTTTGGGATATAAAAATCTGCACAGCAGGCTGTACATAATATGTGATTTAAACACAAAAATAAAATTAGACGTTATTAATATTTTTCTGCAATGCTGTTAGAAAAAAAACCCCCACCTCAGAAAAGCCCAAACAATTAAGGCTATTGTATAGCAGCAGCCGTCGCAGCAGCAAAGGACTTTCAATATATCCATTTTATGCCTGTAGCATTAACTAACAGGACGCATCCCAGTAAACTCAACATTTTCTCAGCCGCGAAAGGACCGTGGTTCCCATGAAACAGCAGAAAACGCTACCTGACCCAGGCTATAAGAAAAATTATAAATCTGAAAGAGACTATGACAGAACAATTTCCTGAGTAATGCTCTATTTGCTATAAACTACGTCGAAACTTACCCATAATATATAAATCCCCTGATTATACTCTGCATTGAACACATTGTTCTTTTAATTATTCTGATAGGCAATAAAGCAGGTGTAGATACTACCATTTATATTAAGAACAAATTTCCCATTTAATAAAGAAATTTTAAAATTAAGCACCAAAAATCCAACTTTATCGTTACTTGTAATCAACTTTTACTGACTGAACTAATTACTGTACTTGATAAAGTACAGAATGTGTTTTCCCTAATCTAAATTCTAATCACCATGTCACTCACAACAGACTTAGTAATGCTTCACTAACACACTATTCACATGCAAAATACTCTAAATAGGCCAATTATGACTCTGCCCCTGTTCCCTGGTTAACCCGCTGAGAACTGAAAAATTTCACAAGGCAGTCACCAACTAAAACAAAGGCTCCTTGTTTGAAATTAAGACAGTCTTTTTGATTCCTAAATAGCTCAACAAAGTGGCATGTCTTCTGCTGAAAGCAGTTGGTCAAATATGACCCATGAGCTGGAAAATCAGAAATTAAAACATCCTTACTCCTTGACTATACTTCTAAAAACATTCGAAGATAACTTTTGATTCTAGAAAACTATATTCCTCTTTTTTTTTTTTTTTTTTTTTTTTCTAGGGCTGCTCAAGGCGAATCGCTGATGAGGGACGGACAAATGGGCTCCCACTGATTGGGGCTGGAACCCTTGCTTGGTGTGTGCAGCCTGGCATCTGCCTTCACAGACCGCTCAGAGACGGGAAAAATATAAAAAACGCCCGTCCGAAGGCACTTTAGGCTAATATCTTCACCTTCAGCTAGTGTCTAATATACACCTGCAGTGACTACGCTCCTTTTAATAAACAACACCTGCACCGGCAAAAATGGTTGTGAGTCTATTGCATAATGGCAGAGAAATATATGCAAAAACTCCCTGGAAAAAAAAAAAAAAGGGTTATCGATTCATTGTGAATATCCTCTGAAAATAAACGTATTTTTATTGAATGTCTCAGAGCATTTCAGAATGAAACAGTGCTAACCGCAGAAATTCTCTTCAGTCATATATTTTTATCACGTATACGTTTTAACATAAAGACAGACCTGCTAAATCTGTGCATGGTTTATCCATATGTCGGGGAGTCTGAAAGACTTAGAGCTATCAGCTGGATAAATTCCTATACCCAGTCTCCTAGATTTCATTCCACTTAAAAAAAAAAAAAAAAAAAAGATAGGAGACAACGTTTGCAAACTATTTCAAATTAAACAAGATCCACTTTAGAAGCACAAAGTGTACACATCCCCTATGTTGGTATTTGTTTTTTCATCCAAACATTTTTCTCTACAAAAAGATGCAGAGGTTTCTACAGAAAAAAAAAAAAAAATCCCAAACTTGTATTATTATTAAATCAGAAGGAACCACATGCACCAGCCCCAAAGGCTGCACATCCTTCGTTCAGCGAGCCACCGAACGTTCTGCTTGCCACCAGTTGCTCATCCCTCTTGACCATGCAGGTGCCTGGATGACCCCCAGTCATGTACCGGGGCTCTGGGCATCCCTTTGTTCCCCCTCAGCACAGCCCAGGGTGCAAGGTGCACCCCTCATTAACGCTACAGATCTCGCAACCCACAAATTACGTCCAAGTGCTATGTTATGAATATCAGTCCCTACAGTAAAGACTAAATTTTTTTAAAAAAAACACATCTCAAAAATTTTCACTGTAACTGTGACAGACTCATTTCTTCACTCTCTTAAAGAAAAAAAAAAACACAAAACAAACAACAAAAAAAACCCCACAAATAAATAAACCCCACAAGAGCAATGCCCCCTCCTTGGGACGAGGTAACAGAGAGGTGGGTTTGGGGATGGAGGGGACCTCACCCAGCACTCTGTGGAGGAAAACTCAGCTGAAGAAATGTGTATATGGACTTATTCGGAGATGCTTGTAAAAGGAACAATGGGCATTTATTACTGTTCAGCCTACATGTCACACCGCTAATGGCCTGCGACAAAGAGAGAGATAAAACGTTTACCAACCACAATGCCATCGATTGCACAGCCTGCCCAGCTCCCCTTGGCTCCAAACCGGCTCTCAGAACCACAGTGAATTATTAGGCATGGAAGTTGATATGTTATTATTAAAAAAAAAGAATCACAAACCCCTAAGAAATGATGAGCTGAAAAGCCAAGTGTGGCATTTGTCAAACTCCTCTCCAGCCTGTAGCTGGGGGTTTAAGGGGCTGGAAGTGGGTCTTTCTCAGGACAGCAGGCGGGATGCAGGACAGTGCAAATCTTTAAGCTCATCTGTATCCATCCTGCAGCATCTTCTTGCATTGTAGCTTACAGACACCCATGCAGCTTGCACTTTGTTTGCTGCACAATAAACACAGCTAGCAACGCACTGAATTTGCCAGTTGAATGTTAGTTTGAGCTAAAAAAAAAAAAAATCACAGAAAAAAAAAAAAACAACAGAGAAAAATGCATTTTCCCGTTAAGCCATGCAGCTGCATTTTGGATCTGTTGCAATATTTTTGCTTTTCTCCCTGCTACACACAATCCTGTCTTCTTTCCAGAAATTTGTAAATTAAGTCACCGACCAGTGAATTGCCTCCAAAATTTGAGTAACTAGACAAAGAATTAAAGCTGGGTAGGGGGGAAAATATGCACGTATTACGACAAAGTAACATCCATATGGACGCGATATTACCCCTCCTGGAAAAAAACAAATGTTGCTTCTATTCTAAACCTGAAGTTTTACTTTTCGAAGGAAAATCATGTGAATTCTGCTTAAATATTTGTTTCAGACCAAATAGTCAGGAAACACATTTAGAAAAAGACGTTTTATTTTTCTTTTTGTACAGAAACAGGTGAGATGAGAGTATGACAGTGCTGCATTTTATTAATAGAATGTTAATTCAGATTAAAGGAAAACAGCCTTGAAGCCTGTAATCTGAATGCCTCTGAAAACACTGATCAGGAAAAAATACCTCAAAAAATGCCTTTTTTTTTTTCCTAACAACCTGGATAATTTTTTTTTTTTTTGACATCTTCACGCTACGCCATGATCCAGCATCAAACGCAACATCACGGGGATGTTGCAGGCAAGAGCAAAATGGGCTCAGATGAAAACAGATTAAGCTCCTTTCCTGAACCATTGCCAAGCGTTTGTGGGTCGTGCTCACGCTGGAGTGCTCCTGCACGCACACAGCTGCAGCCCCACACCACTCCCAGCCTGCGGGATGGATAGCGACCGCGGGACATATGTTCCCCTCGCCCAACGCCCGCCAGAAGCATCGTGCCAGCACCATCAGAGGCAACTGGGTTTGTCCCAGCCCTCTCCCACCTGCTGCAATATCGGGGGGCTTCTCCCTCGCGGTGGGAGAGGGTGAGGAGGGAGATGAAGGATAAGACCATCAGGGTCTTCGGTATCTGTAAGTATGGTCAACAAACCAGCCGAGCCAGAGTGGCACTGTGCCCTCAGTCCTTGGTAGAGTGACACCAACCTGGGCATGCCTATGTATCTTATCCAACTTTATCATCTAGATTGCCCAAGATAGATAATTTTAAAAGCAAGTCTTTTTTTTTTTTTGCAATAAATGTAACATGCATTATGAGAATCGATGCACTTGATCTTAAAAAAAAATTCAGAGTCCTGTTATTTTTCACCATACTGCAGCATTTTTAAAACTAAAATTCTTCACACTTTTCAAGATCAAAGCTTGTTTTCTTGCTTTATTCACATTTAGGTCTTTCTGGCTCACCCTGCCAGCATCACGACTCGGCATTGTTCCCTCTGGATGTCTCTGTGGGCCAGGAAAGCAGGGCAGGGAAGCTGAGGTCCCGTGTCCCCACGCTACCCGGGGAGTCCCCGACCACCCCGTGCACCCACCCAGACTGGCATTGTCCTGCCAAATCCCTGATCTTCTCCTCTTGCTCCTAAAACATCTCCATTCGACTTTTCAGCGTCTATTCTGTTGCAAATTTGCAAACAAAGCAACTTGACTTTGCTGAAATCGCATCTAATTTGTGCTGAAACAGATGAATAGGAGGGAATTATTTTCAGATTTTTTTTTTTTCTTAATACAATAAATTTCTAACTGCAACCGTACTGTTTTCCCCGCCTTTAGGAAAATCAGAGGATGCAGGATTATATCTCATCATCCAGATTTCAGCTGCTCTTACACGCTCTATCCTTGGTTTATGAATTTTCACTTAAGTCAAGTTAACGAAGTCACGCCGTGCACGCATCTGAATCATTTCTTGGTTACTTCCTTCTGTGATTTCAATCCTCTGTTTTTAATCAAATTATGAAACTAAATTTCCACTTGTCACATGACTATCAGGGCATCTGTTCATAATCTGTCCAATTCCTACAAATACTCCTTTTCTTTGGCTTTTGGAAATTTGGCAGCTTTCCGTAAAGTCTTCCGTGTGTCACTGACGGCCAGTATTTCTCTCTAACGCCAAGTGTAAATTGCAACCCATTGATGGCAAACACAGAGAAACAATTTCCCTGGGTTTTGCCGAGCGTGTTTTCAACCTAATGTACTGTTTTCCTTTCTTACTTAACCAATCATAATTCTTAAAAAAGTATTTGCAGAAAAATTCCGGCTTCTAGAGAACAAAGAAACTTCTCACGCAGAGATTTAATTTTTCCTGCAGATTTTGTTTTTCAAGAACACTCACTTGTATGAAGTGAGAAAAAATTTCATATGATTATTTTATGTTCTCTATCTGATGGCAAATAACCTTTTGTTTCATTTCTTCTGCCTTCTAGGGCAGCACCTTCAGATATCTGCGTGCAGCATTCAGCAGTTTTCTTTTGACTTTGACCTTTTCCACTAAAAACTGCTTGCAGGTATTAGCAAATAATTTTTCATGTTCAACCAACCCTTGTGCATTAATGTCATCAGTATTAGCTCTCTAGGTTTTTTTAAAAAATGTTTTCACTGCCTCTTCCCTCTGCATAATTTAAAATTGTTCTTTAAGTTTAAACCTTTTTGGAGTAATTTTTCCCAGTTTTGCTGTTTGTGCATTGAATACAATATCAGCACAAAACCAGTGATGTTCAAAGTGCATTTATTGTTTCCAGCAGCATCTCAATGGAGACCGAGCACTCTTAAGTGTGGCTGAGGTTCAACCACCCCCAGCCAGCGAGGATTTCAGATTTGTTCCTGTGCTCATTTTCCTCACCTATTTCAAGCAAGCAAGAGAAAAAAAAATTATAACTCCTTCCCTAATTTTTCCCACATTTACTCATGGTGTTTGCTTACTCCTTCACATCCCTTTGCTCCCTGTTAGGCGTGATGACTCAGATCATCATGCTACTGCTTGATTGTCACTAAAGGTTAGCTACTTGCTTGCATTAATGATCCCCATCTTTCACGTTTACAGTGAACCACTTCACCACCAATTGCACAGTCTCCGCTGCTTTTCTGCAGCTTTATAGTGAAAATCCTTCATTTCCAACTATATGGGAAAAATGGATAAAAAGTGCCTCAACTGAATAAACACAAGGCACAAAAATCTCAAAGGGAATATGGGACTTTCTCCTCCACTGAGGAATTCTGCAGCACAGTCTTTGCTCAACCTATGATTTTCTGCTGCACCCTTTTGGAGCTGGAAATACCTCCCTGAGTCCCGTTCAAATGAAAACCCTACTGCTTCCACTGCTGCAAAAATCTGCAAAACACGGTGTTATACATGCTTGTATTTAATGTGCAATGTATATGTAGGGATGTACACATGCCCCCACCAAAACACACACATACCTACAAGAAATCGGGTGTCCCACACAATTTCCCGACTTTTCTGGACACCGATAACCTCTGCCAGCCCTGGCTGCCCCTCCACACCCAAGCACTGTCTGTACCCATTGTGCTCAATTAGAGACGACAATAAGGATGCTCTCTCTGCCTTGTTATGAATCTTCCAGAATACAGTGAAAATCTGGCTGAAATCAAGCCAGGTGATTATAGTGTTCAAAAACACACACCTAAATAGAGGTACTGCTCATCCCTATACATCCCAGTGAGTAACACAGAATGGGGGAAGCCCTGGTGGTGCTTGGAGAAGCAGGACAGGGTGGGAAAATTCAGCCCGGAATGATCTGCAGTCAGGTGAGCATCGTGAAGATCCAGAGCCCTGGACCTTCACAGTGCTTCCATCATCTCTTTGCACACCGTGCAATAAATTTCCACAGGCTCTACAAATAAGAAAACAAAGCAAGCTGAGAGCAACCGGAGTCATTCAGCTTGTACAAAACCACAGAGCCAGTTTGGCTTAGCGCGACTATTATCTGAAGCACAGTGGTAGAGCCATTTTCCAGGAGAGAAGATTTGGTAGGGAATTAAACAGCCCTCGGTTTAGCCCAGGATAAATCCCCTGAAGTCAGCGGGGGCCTCCCGGGTGTTAACGAGGGAAGAATTTGGCCCACAACAGCAGCTGGATTTTCGGGGACTGCAGAATGGTGAAGATTTGTCTGCAGGATTTTTGCAGAGCACCGCAGCGCTGCTGGAGAAGGGGCTCAACACATCATCAGACCTACACCACCTTCTGAGTTGATAAAAAAAAAAAAATCCCTTCATACCTATTCTACTCAAAAATATGAGCTAAATAAATGCAGGAAGATGCTTTAGGTATGGAGAAAGTGCACAATGCTGGAATATTGATGTATGATATAAAAGAAAAGGATGCTATAAAAACTATCTACTATAGAGTTCAATAATAACCAGATAAACCCGGGGTTTGCCAGTAAATGTACAGGAACTCCTTGTTAAATTATGAAACGTAATCCTTGTATCCCTGTTTTTCACAGAACCCCCCAGCACACATATATCTGTATTTCTGTGCAACACTGAAGTTCAGAACACCTCCTAGAGCCCACTTTGTCAACCATCCCCAGTCTTGTACCATCTGGTAGGTCACTTATGGAGGGGGGGGCAGATGGATAGGAGACGGCAGAGATGGATGCTGCACAGAGAATGGCATTTTTCCACTATTTTTCCCCCAGAAAAAATACCAAAGACTGGCTGGCAAGAGGCACGTCGCTGGGCTCTGGTTTTTTTTTTTTTTTTCAGTTCAAGTAAGCACTTCAACGTGATTCAGTAAGGACGTCCTACCACGGCTCGCTTCAAAATGTTCCTCTCTGGCAAATTATTAGAAACCCTAAAAAAAGACCCGTTAACCTAACAAGTCAATTATCATCCCGCTGCCTTGTGTGAGCAGCCGACTACAAACAGCTTACAACAGGAATGCTGGCTTGGGTTGGCTCAGGCAGGGTAAAATATCCTGACATGCCTCCGTCTTAAAAAGGTGTTTCGTGGCTGAATTCCCATTTTTAATGATGTAATTATTGTTTTCCCTTTGAATATGAGAACACAGGAAAGCCTTACAGAAGTTCAAATGCACGGGAAACGGCATTTTTTTTTCTTGGAAATTATGTTTGTAATATTTTTAACCAAAGAAAAGTTACTGTAAAAACATCTGAGAGACCAAAGAAACTTCCCATCCAAAAAAATAACAAAACCCATGCTAAATACTTCAAGTGCCTCAGAGGATGGGTCTGTGTTTTGTTTTTTTTTTTAACTTCTTACTATTTATCAGCCTGAAAGATAAACAACCTCCCCCCTTTTTGATGGGAAAGCAAGATTTTGTAGGGAAAAACGTCATTACCCTCAGTGTAAAAACCATTTGCATGCCCTTGGATGATGGAGCATCGCATGAGAGCGATGGTTAACGCGGATCTGCGTCACTGAGGCTTGGAAAGGATGCGCAATTAGCTCCAGATCACACATGGATGTGAAAGAGCATGCGCCTGCTCCGGGGTGAGGAGCAGAGAAGTGAAACCTCAGCCGCTCGTTGCAAAGGAAGCGGAGGTAAGAAGTGGGACTTGGAGCTAACGGTAAGCGAGAAATCCATCACGCTGGGAGGAGGGACCCCCCGAGTCACCCTCCACAGGCCTTCCAGCTCCTTCCCCAGAGGAACACCAAAGCTGGAGAAAGGATGGATGGATACCCACTGGAATGAGACAGCAACTGGAAAAATCAGGGTCTTCCCAGAAGATTGGCCATGACCTTCCAAGGACCCAAGAAAGGAATGATGCCGAGACATGGCACTAGTGTATGCTGCCATTATCTTCTTGGGAAAGGACTATGAAAAATTTGAACTTCAGCAGTTTGAGTGTCAAAATCGTGTTTCATGTGACGGGAGCTGTATGTTTTCAGTGTTATAACGTCACATTTATTTTTTACAAAAACCGTGTTATGTGAATACACCTAAAGCCAACTAATGACACTGGTGGTATTTAAATTAAGAACTTTATTTTTTCCCTCTATTTTAGATTTCCCTCTGATGCTCACACAGCTAAAGTATGTGCTCTCCAATGAAAGTGGAGATATTCTAGCACAGCACATAGCTGAGGCTGAATAAAGCGCAAAGGCAGATTAATTTCAAGCAAAGTCTGCAAAGTTCAGGTCACCTTGTGCATAAGACAGGACAAAAAAAATTAGAGTCGCCCTACGACACTAACAAAATTGGCAAATTCAGCTGCGATGAGAAATGGGAAAGCATGTTTTTCTGCTGACGCAGGTGAAAATCTAACAAGCTGGTATTTCAGAGAGGCGGAGTGGAGCGTGCCACCCCAGCCCGCTGTGTGGTCAGCGCTGCAGGGGGAAAAACCAGCACGTTTAAGTAAAAAAAACCTTGCTATTCGTTGCTCCCTGCAACAGGGCTGGTTTCAGGTCAGAGCAAGTGCCCGCATGGGATGCATAGGGGCATGCGTCCCTCTGGATCCCCTCGTACGGCTTCTTTACGTACTCCTATACTCCACCTTGCACTAACACAAGATACAGCAGCGCTTTCATAGTCCAGAGGTGCAGAAAAGTGCAGATGTAGAGCTCTGCAGGGATGGTACCGCTGCTTCAGACTAATAGTAGGGACAAAAGTTGTCGTAAAATGTGGAATTAGTGTATCTGGAATAAATCATGTTTTTAAAACAAAATCAAAGCCATTATGCTGAATTACTCTGCAGAAAATAAACACCAGGTTGAACAGAAGCACAGAGGAGAGCAAAGTTTCAGTGATTATGCTTTGTTCTTGGTATTACTTAACGTCCTGTGGAGACACATACCACCTACCTTTGAGCAACCGAACTGATAAACGAGTGAAGCAGAAAAGAAAGAGAAGAGCCAGGAGAAGCATGGAATCATTAAGGTTGGAAAACACCTCAAGGATCTTCAAGTCCAACTGTCGACCCAAAACCACCTCACCCACTAAACCATGTCCCGAAGCACCACACCTACGGAAGCTACATGACAAAATTCGTACATTCAGAAAACTTCAGAATAAGTTTCTAGTAACTGGAAAACTAAACGATACTGGCACAGCATCATTGTTCTCCGATCCAGACACAGCAGCAAAGTCCCCGAGGAAGCATCCTCACTCACCCTTGCTGGGCTACTTAAAAATCCACAGCAAAAGGTGTCTTCTAGGGTATGTTTGCAATTCCTAAACTGCCTGTGCTGCTCTATGTATGATCATATCAAACCTACCCTGATGATATCAGGATGTGCCATGTGCCCATAAAACATGACAAGCAGCAATTTCCATATGCGACTGAAGCATCTCACGCCTGGAGATGGGGAAGGGTATTGTTGCTACAGAACCCTGTGGATGCTGCCAGAAGAGCAGAGTGGTGACTTGCACCAACTGCAAATGGAGCTTTTCACGAGCCTTCTAAAGCTGGGCTGGGAATCAATCATTTTGCAAAGCCTGGCCAAGACTGGCCAGCATGGAATAAAACTTCTAAAAAATGATTGATTTTAACTGGAAACGCATATTAAAAAGGAAATAGTAAGGATCAATAGAAAATTATCACTTTTCCATGCCCAAGGTTTAAAAAGGTGCACCAGGATGCAGGTCCTGGGTGGTGTTCTGGGCAGCGGTCACTGGGAGACATTAAGATAAGGCAGAGGAGACACGGGCGGAGGGCAAGGCACAGCCAACCCTTCTTGATGACACAAGATGACCCCATGGAACCTTTGTCTGAGGTTCTTAAAATTCTACTTTTCAGGACCAAGAAGGCAAGCAGGATTTTCAAACTGTGGGAACAACCCATTTCACATCTTCTTGTTCACAACAAGACATCAAAGACTACATCAGTAAGGTGCAGGAGCCCGTCACCCCTCCAATGTCATGGGGAAGATGTGACAACAAGGTACCATGAAGCAATGGACACCTTCTTGCTAATTTTGTTGATGGCTATAATATGCTGGGTATTTAATCACCTTTTTTTTTTGCTTTACATGGAATAATAAAAATATAACTCTCTCCAAAAAATTGGATTTGCCACAGCAGCTTGTTATCCAGTATAAAGGTAACACTGTATATTACAGTGAATGTGAAAAAAAAGAGGCAGAGAAATACCCAAGTGACTTATATTTCAGCGATACAGTTGGTTTTTATTAGGCTTTATATGCATTTTTCCCCAGACACTTTTGAAAGA
This sequence comes from Pterocles orientalis, assembly GCA_011057875.1. NCBI lineage: Eukaryota > Metazoa > Chordata > Aves > Pterocliformes > Pteroclidae > Pterocles > Pterocles orientalis. The sequence continues at coordinate 1,862,160 of WKFP01015389.1, forward strand.
CAAGGATGTGGGAAATATCCATAATTCTACTTGTAGTATAGCCTATATCTTCACTATTAAAAACCCCACATTTTCTCCTGACAGTCAACCAAGATCCATTTTCAAAGAAAGAACATAGTTAAAAAACCCAAAAAGACAGACCTATAAACACGCAGACAGATGGCTATATTCTGTCATTAACTTCAAAACGAAACAAAAATATTAACTTCTCCATTGTTACAGCACGGCTTGGATGCCTGGCAGACATGCACCTCCACTGCTGCAAAGGCATAAAGAAATACCTGGCTCCTGTGTTGTTATTGTTTATTATTTGTTAAGCACCGACAATGTGTTTGGCACTTTTCAAAGCTAGAATGCGGTGGGGGGAACACTTAAAAAATGCAAGTTAAATAAGTCTGAGAAGACAGGACAGAGCAAGAGGGCTGCAGGGGGGAAGGCCAGCCTGCACCCCGATGAAATGCACATTTTAGAGACACAAAACGGCTCGAGCCCAGTTCCTCCACCTGCGATGGCAACGCCAGCCACAGCCTGCAGCAAAACACCAGTCGGTTATGGGGAGAGAAAAAAAAAACTAAACAAAAGGTCTGAAAGGGGAACAACGACAATCAAGCAAAACAGGAAAGGGGAAGCGAGAAAGACACACCGCAAAGCATCGCCAAGTCGTTGGCGGATGGCCCCCGTTACAGCTGTGGGGTTCTAACTTGGGACAGTGTGGGTTCCTGCTCCTGAGGGGGAGGATTCAGCTAAACCAGCCCTGGGACCACTCGCCGCACAAGACCCATGTGTGTCCCTGCCACCACCGGCCATCTCCACCCCGGGGACCTCTCGCGGGGACCGGGGGCTCTGGGGCTCTGTAGAGCCACCTCATTGTCATATGAACGACCCGGGGGCCCTGATGCACCTGGAACACATGGCACTTTGGTGCCCTGCAGAAGTATTTAAATGTTGAATTAAAACAGGTTGGAAAAGCGTCTTCAGATGGGTGAAGACAAAGAGCTAGAGCAGCAGTAGGGAATGTTCCATGACAACTCTACAGGCATTCGATGTTGCTCCTGTTGTTTGAGGTATCAGAGAGTTTTCTTTTTTTTAGGCAGGCTGGTAGCAGAGCTTAGTCATTGTGTTTAATTATTCCGTACATAAATAGCTGGTAGGATTCATATCCTCATACATTCCTTGAGATCTCTGCTTGTCAAAAGTAATCGCTCCTTTTATTTTAAGCCAAAAAGCAAAGGGATAAGTCACACAACAGAAGCATGGTTAGAGTGCCTTCTTCCAAAGGAAAAAATATCATGAAGGTCATTGCTGATGCCAGGCTGGACTGATGGCCAAGGTGGGTACCAGGCACCGAGGGAGTGGGATGGAAATATATTTCTTTTTTTTTTTTTTTTCTCCAGCTATTAACAAGAAGGAAGTTAAAGAGCTTTCTGTGAAAATCAGGTGGTGAGAGTTTACTGGAATGCCAAAGCTCTTAAAAATATACGGATTGTGGGCTTGTGTTTATCTGGCCCTTCCCAGGCAGGATGCAGTAAAACAGGTGAAGCAATTCCACAGGCAATGCAGCAAGAACGATCTGCTCTCGGAATGTGTGGCGCTTGTTTGCTAAAACACTGATTTCTCTGTGTATCCGTGTACTGAGCTATTCACTTCTGTATTCAAATGACTGGAAACAGAATTACCATGCAAATAATATTTTGAAAAATAAAGATTTTGAAATTCGGGGAGATCTGGACAGCTTACAGGCTGTTTAGATCGCAACCGGAAATACTGTAAAGAAGGTTGCAAAATGAGAGAAATCTGATGACTCGTAGAAACAAATATCTGCCCGAGAAAGTCTAGACCCTGCCTAAATCCTTTGAATAGTGTATGTTTTGAAAATAGAGATTATTTTAATAATTAGCTGTGCCTATCTGCGCTTGTGAAAGATCCCGTTTCTCCATCTCGAGCCATTCTGTGTGTGAAGTTCCTGCCTGCAGCCACACGATAATTAAGTGTGATTAAAGATGCCATTCATTCCCCTGCGAAGCAGCAGGTAACCACATGGCAGAAGGGGGTGGCGGGAGAGCCCACGAACCTCTGGGCAGTAAAAAGGCTGTTGCAAATGGTCTGTTGGAAATGAGCAACGCGACTGCGCATAGCATACACTATGAGAGTGGCTGTGCGGGTTTGGTGCGACCATGGGAGAGCGTTGTGTTTGGAAACACAATAGTGACCTGAAGAAAATAATATTTAAAGTAAGCCCTTTATTTCTGCATGTACCAGGTGATACTGAGACCTACAGAAGGCAAATGACTCCTGAGAAAGGGTAACTGCCACTAAAACCAGAGGAAAAACACAGGGGAGGAACAGAAGATGACTCTCAGAGGTGGATTATCCAAAGGGCTTAGAAGGCTTGTTACACGAGCGTTTCAGAAAGAAAGTGGAGCCAAGGAAAGGAACAGGTAGCTCACCACCAAGACTTGAACACACGGCTGCAGAGGAGGCTGTTGTCTTTGGAGAAAGCAAGGAGTGGTTGACAAATGCCTCCGTTTGCACCAACTACTCAACAAAGATGACTGCAGATGTTATTTCAGTGGAACAACGTTTTGTTTTTTGGGATTGATGTGGTTACACAAGCAAAACCCCCCAAAGCATACCTCCACATCCTCAGCTAGCACCCTTGTACACCACAGCACTCAACACTTAATTCCAAGCCCTGAAAATGACCGGAATTAGTCAAAGCACTACTTGCCTTTTTTTTTTTTTGCTGGAGGCCTTCCATCAAACGCTGCCCAGACACGAACCAGTAACACGTGGTACAGTGAGCCCACAACCTACCACGGTACCACTGCAGGCAAGCACCGTTCCCCTTTTTATCACATTCGCAATAGCACAGCAAGTCAAGAGTCCAGCGACTGCGAAGGCAACCCAAGCTCCCATTAGCACTCAACCACAACATAAACCTATTATTGCACATTACAAATCGTGGTGTTATTCTGTTGCCAGGTTATAAGCTCCAGAAAGGTGCCCTTGGAATGCTCACTTCCGACAAAATAGCCCTCAGCTTAATGTTTGATCCAAAGGGCTAAGAGAAAAGCGCTCCTTTTACCGCTAAATTGCAGTGTTGGGTTTTAGCGTTTCTTCAATTATGACATGGACAATGAAACCGTGTCTTTCTGGATGCATGAGGAGTTCTGCTAAATGAGCCGTTCAGACATCTGAACTTAAGTCTCTTCCTTTAACACATTCGATTAACACAAAAATTTTATCTCTCATCTCATTATTTTAGTGCTGTAACACCAAAAACATTAGTCCACAACGCACCCACGATCACAGAAGGATAGTTTATGGGCACTAGAACTAATTTCTGGAGCGGGAGCAATGATTCCACCTCCTAAAGTGAGATGCTGAAGCAGAAACGACAACGGAGGTGAATCTTCTCCAACTATTCATCACCAGAGGGGGCAAAATACTGCTTCCCAGCCCCAATGAACTCGAGGGAGCTTTGGTCACCACCCTCATGGCAGCCAGAATTTTATCCTTTAACACTGATCGTCTGTCGTTGGGGCAGGAATGGGTGTTGATGAAGCCACTGCTCCATCTCCTTACCCCAATGCAAGGTGATCCCTACAGCAGAGGTGGGTATGGATGGAACCATCAAGGAGGAGTTTTGGACTGGAGGGACAAGAAGTTTTCTCTTTGCATTTCCTCTAGCCAAAGGGTATCCGTAAAATCCAGCATCATTTTATCTTGTACCGTGTTTCCTATGGAGCACACGACACCCACACACAGCTGGGGCTGTAAGTACATATTGTCCAGGCAAGAAGTCAGAGTGTTCCCATACTTCAAAGCAAATAAACAAAGCGCTGAGGCTTTTGTTTAGGGCATTGAAGCTGCACGTCTAACCACAAAAAATGGAGAGCAACAGATTTTGGAGGAACCTCCATTCCTTGGTACATTAGGTATTTTTTATCATTTTAGTACAGCTTTTATGTGTTTTTTTATAGGGAGGGAGAATGAAGGTGAAATTACTATCGGTAAAGGAGTCTTGCCATCAAAATGTGAGGAAACCTAGTTATTTGACTAAGCAAAAAAAACCACTAAGTAATTTGTAACAGAAGAATGAAATGAACTCTGTGTGTCTCCAGAGGTCTGCAATATGATCTTCAGAAAAAGTAGCTTGCCAATTTAATGGAGGTAGGAGTTATTTAATTTTTTTTTATACACAGGTATAGTTTTCAATAAAACTACATATGCCTATAATGCTGCAATGGCAGATGTGTCTCGATTATTAGAGGTGGGCTCTGGGGAATACATACAATGGATCTCGAAATCCGTAAGCAGCTGTTTGGAAGGGAGGAGGGGGGGAGCATTGCAACACACACACATGTTCCTTAAGTGCAGTAATGTTTTGTTATTTTACTGCAGGTGTATTACAGAGATGAAATTTAATAACTTATTGTATACAATCCCAATAAAACGGAGGTTCTTTGCCCCGGCATTCATGAACGAAGTACAAATGAGAAGCAGCTCAGCGCAGGGCAGCTCCCCCCACTCTGTTCACACCTTCCCTGTCTGCGCTCACAATTCCCTCTCCTTTATTGTTTACTATGAAAAGGTGGGCAGGCTATAAAAAAGGGAAAAAAGAAAACCAACCCCAAAAGTGCTCTGCAAGATACTGAAGAATGTGTTGCCGCTCAAATCCAAGAAAACCAAAAGCATTCGAATGCACAGGGCAGCACTTGTGCATTCTTTGGAGAGGTCTCTCAGATGCGGGAAGCCCCTGGGCGATGGTACCAGAGTTATTTTTGTATTAGTTATTCTTTAGCAGCTTAAATCAGAAGCCTGATTGCAGAATATGCATTAGGCTCAATCTCATGCTGAATGAGGCACCAAAGGAGGACTTTTTAAAAGTACACATCAGATAAAAAGATAATCCCTCCTGCTTTTTTTGTTTGGTTGATTGTTTTTTTTTCCCCTTCTGTCTTTGCTGGACTCCTCTTCACATAAAGAGAGATGTTGCAACAATTCAATAATTCACAGCAGAAAAAGGAAGTCCCAGCACTTCTGGAAGAAAAGAAGAAAACGGGCAACAGCTATTTCTGTCCATTCCTTTCTCAGCATGAAAGCACAGCGTTAGGTGAAGATTTACAGCCTTGCTGGGCTGAGTCAATCCATGTGTCTTTCTTTTCCATTGCACTTGTTTTGAAGCTTTCTAGCAAGATCTCTGTTGCTTCTACACAAAACCTCTGTCACAGGTATAGTCATATAGAATCACAGAAGGGTTTAAGTTGGAAGGGACCTTAAAGCCCATCCAGTCCCACCCCCTGCCACGGGCAGAGACAACTCCCACTAGCCCAGGTTGCTCAAAGCCTCATCCAGCCTGGCCTTGAACCCCTCCAGGGATGGGGCATCCACAGCTTCTCTGGGCAACCTGGGCCACTGCCTCACCCCCCTGACAACAAAATATTTTTTTCCTAATATCTCATCTAAATCTCCCCTCTTCAAGCTTAAAACCATTCCCAGATCATGAAAGAGGTGGAGTGTCTGTAAAGAGACTCCAGCGTCCAACAAATATTTGGAGTCAGCTCCGATGGGAGTGGATACAGGAAAACATTAGCAGCTCCAAGAACGCTGAACTCTGGTTGGGTCTGCATGAACTTTTGAATGAATTTCTAGAAGCCCAGGCCAGAACTGGCGTGTTCACTCGACACGGCAGCCGGCTGGGCTCTGGATCGTGAGCCTCCTGGAAGCCCCACCACTGCTTCCAGGGGATGGAGCAGGGTGGAGGCTTTGGGGTGAGAGAAGGGAGAACAGGAAAGCAAGGAGAATGAGGGAACTTGGAGAAAAAGTACTGGAAGGAAGACAGAAGAGACAAGTTAAATGACGCAGGTTGTCTTATGGTGCAGAGATGCTCTGCCCTGCCAGTCACACCCCTCTGACCTCTCAGGACCTTGGAGCTTACTCCTTCCTGATCTAGATTCCTTGGATAAATTGCTACTCAGTTTTCCCTCAGGAAATGCTGGACATCCCCAGAGCTGTGGCGGGTTTGGGCGGACTGCCCTTGGATGCCTACAGCATCGTCAATGCACGAAGAAGGCATTTTGCTGCAGCCTCTGCTTGCTTAAAGCAAAGCTGCAATAAAAGCAAAGTCAAACATCATGCCTATGGCTGACCTTTCTCTTTACCACGGTATCTTGAATCAAGCCAAAGGCTAGCAGATACGATAGCAATCTGGGTAAAGTTAATTATATTTTGGTAGCAGTTGTGTCCTATTAAGAAAAAAAAGGCAAAAAAAAAAACAAAACCTGGCTGAGCTTGTACATCACTTGCTTTTACCTTAACACTTCATTCCAGTCAGCTTTTAGTGGTGGGATGGTTCCAACTGGCCTCTGAGAGTATTTCTTGAACATCAAGTAAATCAGTACATCCAAAACCAACATTTAGACTCACTTTCTGAAAAACTTAGTAGTAAAAACAAGTCATCTTAGGATTTGGAGATTTTGCTTTAAGTTAAAACACCTTAAAATCTAAGTATCTGTTACTATGGCTTTGCCAAAAAGGCATAATCCAAATTTTCAAAGAACTGTCTTAATTTATTCCCACACTCAACCTCGTGCGTTGCCTTGGAAATCTATGGTGTATGTTTTCTGGCCATCAAGCTCGTTTTACAGTTCTCTTTATTCATCGCTTTTCTGAACTATTGCTCAGAGAAGTGCAATAGCTCTGGATCGCTCAGCCTCATCGACCCTTAACCGACCAGTGGATCCACACCACTGTCAGCAGCACACGTTACCATCAGTCTAATAATGGTATTTTGTGTGGCCAGATGCTCTTGAACTGAGAAATATCAGTGTTTGACAAACACTGTAGAATGAACACAGCCCCTCACTTTTATCCGTCATTGGGAAAAAACTGAAACATGGTGATTTACACGAGCTGAGCCTCCTGCTCCCACCGTGATGCTCATGCATATCCTTGCACCAGCCCCTTCTTTGCAACCTACCAAATAATTTCTTCCACCTCTTCCTGCCTTTTCCTCCTTAAAGTCCTGTTTTACATGAATCTCCAAATAAAGAAGCAGACACGTTGCTCTTCACTACCACGTGCAGAGCCTCACTTGGAAACCAAGTACCCAGCCAGTAACACGGACTAATCCAGGAAACCAGGATAAAGTTGGAGAAAGCAGGCAGGTATGGTCTTTTTAATACTACTGCCTTGCTGATGTCCCCAAAACCAGGACTATATATATATATATACACATACACACGTGTATACATATATATATTTATATATAAATTGATCTTTGGGAAAAGGTTAAGCAGCACAGAAATAAGACAGTATGAAAAATCCTGACTTTGCTGAATGAAACGAGATTTTTGTCATTAACTTCAACGGAGACGATGTTTCAAAAGCATCCTGACAACAACTTGGGTACATGTTTCTTAGATGACTTTTCTCTAATGGAATTAAACAGTTCCCAAGATGAGCTTTCTTCCATTCCCACTGTAATCAGTGTTGTATTTGCTGTGGTTTCCAGCGAGAACCCAATTGGGCCCTAGGCTCGGAAATAAAAATCATCTCCTAGTAAATGGGTTGCTGCGTATCTGACCTCTTCTCTCATTGGTGTGAACGCAGCATCAGGGATGAAACCTCAGATCATCGCTGCTATTTGTGCCAAGAGAGGTTGTTGGTTTTTTTCCTACCAGAAGATTAATAGGTAGCAAGTTCAATATCGTTAGGTATTTAGTTTTCCTTAATTGTTCCAGGAACTCATCTACAGAGAGCAATGCATCACATCTGGAGGTAGCAATTTACCTTTCAGAAATCAACAAAATCTGCATGCTCCTCCTGGGTTTAGGAAAAAGGAGCTCGTGCAGCTACTGCCATGACTCCCACCCCTCGGATAACCCAGGGCTCCGGGGGATTCTCGGAGCTCTGCAATATCACCACCAATATTTCCTTTGGAATTCTCCAAGTTTTCTTCAATATCTTCTGTCTAGATAAGCTAATCTTGCTCAATACGTGTGAAAGCACATCCTGGAGATCTTGCAGCAGGGCTTGTAGCTTTTAATTTTCTTTTAAGCCTGAAGGTTCATACTTGTTAATAATTTGGTGGATCCTGATAATTCTGCAGCCTGGAGAACAGACAACAGATGGCCCAGCCTCGGTGTTCAGCATTATTCCTTCTGTACCTTTCAGGAATTTGAGAGATTCTTATTATAGAAATATTTTTTTCTCCTTCCTATCTGGCCACTGGTCACCTGCTTCACCCATGTTTCCATTACGCTTCGAGAAAGCAGATGCAAGCAGCAGAAAGAAAGATCCTAATCCGTGCACGGGCATTTTTATTATTTGTATTTTTTTGGGAATATTTTCTTAAGATTCCTCAAATTTTCACGGATGAAACCACAGAAAAGGAGTGGGTAGGCAGGGTTTTCTTCATTAGTTCTTCACTGCCACATAGGTACAACCAAAGATCCACCCAGAGAGCTGACTGTGTCCTGAGAAAACTCCAGAACCGGTCCAACAAAGTATAAAAAATGATTATTCATTGCTATCATTCATGGAAAAAAAATGCATCAACTCTCACACCACAACCCCAGGCACTGGCTTGTGTACTGGAATAATTGATGCATCTTTCCCAGCATCCTGCCTGCCCGTATTCGCCATCTCCCTGGTTTGGGCTGCCCGCTGGGGCTCAGCCTCTCTTTTGTGCAACACAAAGGAGCTCGCCAAAAGGCTGGGGCTTGCCGGCACTGCCAGGTTGGTCTTCTCCTGCCTTCTGGACCAGAAGAGGAGTCTGGCGAGCCGGAGCAGTGCAAGGACTTCCACTGTGGGTGGTCAGTGCTGCACAAAAAGAGGCAGAATCCGTGCTGGTGCTTCTGCGGGCAATCGTCCCCGTTACGGCAATTCCCCGGCAGCTCCCCGGGCGGGGTTTCAGCTGTTTGTTGATCTGTCACTTGGCTGAGGGACAAAGCCGGGCGGTAGCATGGTGCAAGAAGGGCTGGGGGTCCCGCAGGTCCTGCCAGCTATCCCCATGGGACTGCTCCGACTGGTCCCAGCCCCTGTCCTGGCACCGCGGGTGCTGTGCTGCTGTAGGAGCCTCACACTGGGTAATTTCTCTGCCATTGGACACGGAAACTGGGTCACTGTCCTCGGCCACCCAGAGCCTGTGCCAAACACCGCCTTGCTCTGGCTGAGAGATAAAGCCAAGGATGCTAAAAAAAACGATCTGTTGATGGCAGACTGTCTTCTTAAGTCTACATCTCTGCCCTTAGCTTCCAAGATTAACTTTTTACTCCCAAATTATAGAAAATCCACACCTGTGCCCTGCAGATATTCCCAGATATGGGTATGCACAAAGAGGACACAGTATGAGTCGCATTAAGGCTTCACGCCCAAGGCACGCAGAGACCATATACATTAGAATCATAGAATCATTAAGGTTGAAAAAGACCTCAAGGATCATCAAGTCCAAACCAACACCACCTAACTCACTAAACCATGTCCCTAAGCACCACATCCACACGTTTCTTGAACACCTCCAGGGATGGTGACTTAGGTGCCATTACTTAGGTACAACGGCATTTTGAACTCAGAAATATTTTTTAACTTACTTGCAGTAGTCACAAGATCATTCCAACATAGGAAGATTGAAAACAAAAAACCCTAAAAGCAAAATGCAGCAAAGAATTTCCAGCTGAAATGGGAAAGCACAGCAGAGCCCAGAATGCAGCAGAGTGGGATCTCCAGGAGCCTGGAGTTGCAGGGGAGATGGGTGTCACCCTTGGATGGGTGCTACTGCACTCTGGGGACAATAGCGCAAGTGCTTGGCAAGCACTGGGGATGGGAACACATCCTGCTGCCTACCAATGATGAAAAGCAAATGCATACATCACGTTCCCAAGGTGCACCCCAGCACACAGGGGGCTGTGGAGGGACAGGGCATGGGGCACACCATGGCAGCACGAGAACAGAAATTCCTGTTTCATTGCTCAGATTGTTCCATTTTTCTACACTAAATATTTTTTTGATTTTTCTTTAAAAACCAACACTGTCAGAACAGTTTCCCCACATTGTTAACGTGGACGTAGGAAAGGAAAGAAGGGATCCAGTATTCCCCTTTCCTATAGGGAAATAATATGCATTTTGGCCCATTTTGGTTTGGTGTTTTTTTTTTTTTTTCCTCCTGGCAGATTTGAAGAGTATAAAGCTTTGAATATTAAGAAGGCTATTAAATTCTATCAATAGTTTTCCAAAGCGCGAAGATACCGCACTTAGAAAAAGGGAAGGAAGCCCGGCACTCTTCAAGAGCAGAATGAATCTAAACACACCATTAATATTGCTACTGAAATTAAAAAGAAAGTGTCTTTTAAAAAAATCAATTGTCTCAAAACAAAGCACAGACTTTTGGTTATTGATAGTATTTTTAGATTCAGACTTTCTCCGGAGACTTAAAAGTATGCAAATGCAAAGAGCAGAGCAGCACACGCACGCACACGCTATACCTTTGTATTACATCGGCATTTTATTATTTAATTAAACTACTCTTATTTTCCTAGCTCCTGCATGCTTCCCTTGAGACGGCTTTGCTGTTAGCCTGCTGGCCTTGACTTCCAGCCAAAAACAATTCCGAAACAAAAAGGGACAACAAATCATATTTTCACAGACATTTTTATCCCTCAATACAACCTTGTTTTCACACAACATCATACAGATTCTAGGAAAACTCTAATTTATGGCGGTAGCCATCCAAAGCTGGGGGCCAACACGAGCTCCACGGTGTGTTTCCGCTGGGGCAATTCCCAGCGTTGTGCCAGTGGGAAGGACCCGCCATGCTGAACGCAGTGGCATTGTCGCATGGGACACCTGTCACCAGCTCACGGCAGCTCTGGTCAGGGCAGTGTTAGGTCAACCCACGTGCCAGTGGGTTCCAATAACCATATCCCGCCCAGAAAAGCTCAGGCAGGAGCTTTAAAAGCTGCGTTTGCAAATAAAGCCCATTTCCGAGCAATGCACATCTGCAGCCATCGCCGTTTGTGGAGAAGCCATATTGCGTTGCGATGTACAACATTAGGAAGCAAACCTCGTTTATCAGAATGTTTATCACAACCCCTCCGCCGAGCAGAGTCGCGCTTACCTGGTGGCAACCCTGTAAATTCGAATCTCTTCCATAGGATGAGTAGGAACCCCTTTCCGTCTTACCTGTTAACAAAAAAAAAAAAAAAATATATATATATATATAAAACCAGATATATATGGCTTTATATATGATGTTAACCACATTTTCCCAGTGCGTTTACATATGTAAAAGAGACACTGCTGGCTGTGTAATGCATGTAGGCACCAGAATGGGATTAACACTTTTTCACACTGAGGATGATGATGGGAAATAAACTTCCTTAATCCTGGCTGTGCCGCTCCACACGCTTCCTGGAACCAGGACGTAAGGGGCTGCCGTCAGTTGACTGAAGGTGGGAGCAGACCCCCTTTATGCCTCCCCACTGGCATGGGGACCAACTGCCCAGACGCCCACCCTGTCCCCCCACCCCACTGCCAGCTCTCCAGCCAGCCAGAGCATCCTTCCTGGGATGCATCTCCCCACTCTCCTTCCCAGGAGCAAATTCCCTCATGATCAAGGTGACGATGGAATTTCCACCTGGGAAAAGGACACTGGTGGGGAATTCACCGTTTGTGATCGATGCTGTGGCTGCCTCAGCAGCGCTGGGACTTGAACGGGGGCCCAACGGCTGCTGAGACTCTCTGCCAGCCCTGAGTAGGTTTTTTCTTTTTTTTTTCTTTTTTTTTCTTTTTTTTTTTTTTTCCCCTGGGAAGCCTTTAACACTCAGATGCAACAGCCTGCCTTGCAGCAGCACGGGTTACGGCTATGCCATGTTTACAAAGGAAAAGAAAGGTTCTTTCAGGTTTCGAATGGCCAGAGTGGAGCAGAATCGAGAAGGGAAGAGGTGGTTTTCTGCAAAGCATTAAGTCATGGCTGAGCAGCACCGCACCACGTGCTCTGGAGACAAAGAGCAGTCAAGAGGGCTGATACAAACCATATTGACACTAAAAGACCACCCTTATGGCGAGGAGAATCACGGGAGGCGGGGGGGAGGTATTATCTAACAAAACATCCAAGAACACAGTAAAAACCACTCATAACATTAAAGTTTTTATTACAGGCTGGGGCATAAAACCCACAGCACACGGTCCCAGTTACTAGGGACCAGATGCTCAGCTCAGCTCTGTGGGCAAGTCCTGGCGGTGCTGGGGACACCTCCGCACCCCAAAGCCAGGCTGGGGTGGCTGCGTGCCCCCCACGGTGGGGTGGGTCATTAGACAAAGGACGATGGACTTCATTTTAATCATTCCCAAAATTCTGACTCCACAAGCCTTTCCTTTAATACACAGCTAGGAGGTCTGATCACCATTTTAGGGTATTATTGATAAAGTTGGACTATGGTGAGTGGTTTGGAAGAAAAAAAAAATCATCTTTCTCCCCATAATAATTTCAGACTCCGGAGCTCGCTTTTGCTGCTTGATTATATTTGTTGTTTTCTACTTAGTGACTTATACAAGGGAGCCTCCAGGATGTATTTGCAATTCATAGGAAATTGGCAGAGGTAATAACTTTGGAAAACACTTGTGGTTATACAAAACCCACAGATCCCCCAACTCCATAGTCCCCCACCTCAGGTTCAGAGTGCTGGAAGCCTTTGTAGGAATAACCCAAAGACTGAAAATGAAATTTTAATTGTGAATCTCTGAGATCTGCAAACAAAATGTCCTGCTGGCACGCCTGGAGTTTCGTGTGCTACTTCCCATCACCCCAAGAGGGCCAGAAAGTCGATGCAAATACCAAGCGCTGAGGATGGGGAGGAAAAAAAAAAATCCCAAACAGAAAAATAGGGTGGAGGGGAACCAAGAACAAGCAGCAGCACAAGGTACTTTGAAGGCGCTGCTGCTGGGGTATCAGTAATCTTCTTTTCTATCATATCAGACACAGGCAGCCTCGTCTTAATTTCAGTTGTTAAAAAATATTTATCCAGATACAAAAATAAACCCGCTGCAAATTACAAGTTGTCAGGGTTAAAATCTACTTCTATTTGTGTGGGGGAGGATAAGAGAACAGCATAGACATGAATCATTCTCAGTAATTTGAGTGTTTCCATGACATCAATGGGCACTCGTCCAGGACTCTGTCGAAGTCTGTGAGGTACCAAAGCGGCACAGCAGCCAGCAGGAGATTGACTTTTTCTTTTTTTAAATTTTTTTTTTTTTTTTAGGATTATGCTCCTTGTAAAGATTTCATCTATAGCATCCACTTTTACCACCAAACAGATAGCTTTGGAGATCATGAGCGAACACATTGCATTTCGAGAGTGTAAGCCTTTAACTTTATTACATTTGTTGTTGTTGTTGCTCCTCCACCCAGCCAGGAATCTGCCTCCTCCATTAAGAACAAATAACCGAAATTTATGAAAAAGTCAAGAAACCGTTAAAAAGCATAACCACACATAGATTTTTCACTATCAACGGTAATTATGAAATTATCATACTTTTTGTAATGACACTTCGTTTTGGTGGGGGGGGAGAATATCTTTTGTATAAACTGTCCATTTAAAATTAGCTACAGTCTTGATGTTGATTTTCTGCTTAAAATTCACTGGCACATTTGTTTCAGATAATAAAATTTGCAAGAGTGCTGATAATATGCAAGAGTGGGCTCTTTAAGCAACTATTTGTACTCACAAATACAAAAGCTTCTCCTGAATTTCCACGTTTACTGTACATTATGCACCATTTTCCGTCTCTTGAACACCCCAGCCTGCACTGTGCATTTTCTGAGGTTTGCAAGAACTAAAGATTCTCTCTCTTTTTTTTTTTTTTTTTTAATGTTTTAAAAAAGAGAGAGCGTCTACAGCGATGTAGACACCCGACGCATTCACTGCGGAATTTTCGAGACAACCCTCTAGTACTAGAATGCGGCAGCCGCTGCGGATATTTTTTGGCACAAAGACAATGGTGGCAGTGCCAAGCCCCATGGCTAAAACTACTCAAAAGAGGCATAAGGGTAGCATTAATCGTTCAAGTCTTTTACTGCATGGAGTACTGTTGCCCATATTTTAAAACCTAAAAGTACCCGTTAGTAATATTTGTTGTAATCCAGGGAGGGGAAAAAAAAAAAGAAAAAAAAAAAGAAAAAAAAAGAAAGATAGCCTGAAATAGAGACGAATAACAAATCTTGTCAGACCTCTGATTAATTTTTTCTACCTAGAGGACCAAATGCTAAAATGTGCCATTTGTTACCAGCCCTCTGAACACGCACCACAGTCCATACCCTTCCCTGGCTTTATGATCTGACAATCGAAACAAAGCTCCATGGAAGAAGTTGACCTACAAAAGCTGGTGAATAACTTTCAAGTGTGCGCTTGTTCTCTAGGTAAGGAGGGAAAAGCATCGCCATCACGACGGGAGGCGATAACTTCGCGTGTGTGTAAATAGATATCTATATATTCAATTAATCGACACAATGCATGCCAATCAAGGGAGAGACAAAGAAAGAACTCCATGCAGCTCCTGTTTTCTGACAAACACCAAACCTCAGCCCTCTGCTCTCTAAATACCTCTAGAAAAAAAAAAAATACTGCTTATCTTCAACTAAACTAAAACCACGGATCCACAAATATTTTGTTGGGATTTTTTGTTTCGCTGCAGCGAATAAAAGCAGCCCGGGATTGCCAATCAATCAATAAAGCAGCCACTTGCCTTTCCATGGTGTACTTTGAAAAATTAATCAAATTAAGTAGAAAAATTTAAGCAACTTCCAAAGCACACAGGCAAGCCATCTGATTCCCCACCCTCTCTCTTCCCCTGCCCTGGGAGACGCGGCACCTTGGCTTTTTGCTGGTAGGCAGAATGAGAGGCATGAGGCAACTCCTTCCATCTGCAGAGAAAAGGAAGTGAAGCTATTTCTATAAATGACTTCCATTCAATGTTTACATTGATTTAGTGTTTGACTTTTTTTTTTTGAGAGAGATGAGTTCAACCAGAATATTCTAATTCAGGTTCCTGCTGAATGTTTAGTTCTTGGTTAGACTAAAGAAAGGAAAGAGACAAAAATCTGGGGAAAAAAAATAACAAACCTAACTGTGTTAGGGACTGGAATTTTAATGGTTGCAAATTTCAGTCTGTTCAGGTCTGAAATATTGCTTAAACCTATTTCTTATTTTATTACTGCATTTTGTGGAATTTTTGAAAATTAGTGATTGTTTCCCCTGATGTCTGATGTCTCATATGCATCCTGAAGGGAATCCAATTGATTCCCCTATGGAGGAGGACAAATTAAAGGAGCATTCAGTGCCAGAGTCAGACCAGGCATGAGGAACGCAGAGCTGGAGCATCTTTGGGAAAAAGTTCTGAGCACCTGAAAAACAGGCAGAACTTCATAGTTCCACATTTGTTCATATATACCCAACATATATGTGTCATCAGCCGTAGCGGGGGTTATTTGCATTGTTACGAGAACCGTGGAACAGTTTACTTCTGCCTTAATCTATAGATCTCTCACTCAGAATTTTCTTGTGCTTGTTTAAGTCGGGTTGCAGGAGAAAAGGAGGGATGGAGCACACCAGGGATGAGCGCCAGACCTCTCTCCACACCCATTGGGTGCGTGGGGGGTCTCCCAGCACCGGCCCCGCTGACCCGTGGACCAGTGACAGCCAGACTGTCAGGACTAATTATTTTTTTTTTTTGGCTTAGAGATTTGAAAACCTGTCTTGTTTCATCAGAAATTAAGCTAAAATTTATATAGAATTATAAATTATCCAACGAAACACCTCATTGAAACAAATGAACCACTATGCACTATATATCCTACACCTGTAAGCACCTCACTCTTGTAGAAACATGTATACCCTGTGCCCCCCCATGGGCAGCCTCCCAGACCTGGCTATTTTCTGCCCTTGACAGAAAAATTAGCCTGCCCACGACTGCATCAGAGGAGCCAGCAGCTAGCTTCTGGATTTTTTCAGGACTTTGGAATACTCTGTTCTTACAAAGAAAAAGAAAAAGAAAGGGAGAAAGCAAAGAGAAAGAAAAAGAAAAGGGAAAGAAAAAGGAAGGGGAAAGAAAAGGAAGGGGAAAGAAAAAGCAAAGGGAAAGAAAAGGGAAGGGGAAAGAAAAAGGAAAGGGAAAGAAAAGGAAGGGGAAAGAAAAAGGGAAGGGGAAAGAAAAAGGAAAGGGAAAGAAAAGGAAGGGGAAAGGAAAAGGAAAATGCTTTTCATATTAAATGAAATTTCGGAACTCTGAAGCTCGCTGCCGGGGGGCTGGTCCCCCTTTGTGTGGCAGTGAGCTTTTCCCAGTGGCTCCCTGGCCGTTCCCAGGCAGGGAGCGATGCTTGTGCAGCTCGTGGGCAGGGAGCTGTCAGGGAACAAGCAGCCCTTGTGCTGGGGCTGGGGTGGGCATCGTCCCCACGGAGCGGGTCCGAGCAGTGGCTGCTGACACAGGGTCTGGCCTCGATTGCTCCTCTTCCAACATTTAGCCAGCAGAGTTTTTTGCCTGGGCTAAGTTACTAACTCAGGCTCGACCTGCGTTATACATACACACTTCTCCAAGAACAGCATGCTTACCGGTATAGGATATATGGTCAAAATCCCCTATTTATTTCAGCGAGGTTTTGAACAGTGTATTTTGCATCACAAAGCGTCTCATCCGAGGGTAATGGAGGTATCATGTTAATGAGCTATTTCTGCTTTGTGCTATATGGGAAGTACAGACAATGAGAAAGAAATCAAATAGATTTTAAGCAAAGTTTGTGCAATAACGTGCATGAAATAGTACAAATGACGTGGCGTCTGATCCGGGGAAGGTCCACAACCTAGATATGGAGCCAAGGGAAGGTATTAATCCCAACAATGTGAATGGCATCACCCCCCAAAATGCAGCACAATGCTGGGGGAAAGAGATCTTTCTGCCATGAAGGAGGATCGCTGCACTTACACCGATGTGCAGTAAACAGTAATGGTTCTTACAGAGATGATGCGACGCCAGAGCAAGCAGCATTACAAAGGGAGAATTTCTTTTTTTTCCTAAACAGTACTATCAAAATGCAAAGGAAATTAAATCCTAAAGCCTATACTAAAATAAAGCTACAGAGCTGACTTCAACAACCTAAAGCAAGGAAATTCAGAGCGAAAGTGGTTCTTCACCTCCCCGGTCTAGAGCTTATGCTTGCGTGGGCAAGGTTAATTCCCAGAAACCCCCAAGGCCAAAGTACTGCTATATACGTGTGTCTATGCATACACACCAACCCTGGGGCTGCCCACCCCAAGCCCCACTGTCCCTTCTCCGCGTATTCACTTACTCCATGAAAATACCTTTTTTTTTTGTCACCAGTCTCGGTTTGTGAAATATTGGACCCAACCCAAAAAGACTGAGGCGAATTGCTCAATCTATTTCTGTAATCTGCCAAATAATAGCATCCATGACAGGGCAGGATGCGACTCTGCTCTTTGCCACAGCTATTTTGTTTTAAAAGCATGCAAAAGTAGACTTTAAACTATAAGAATAAGAATGCGAAGAGAGGATATCGAAGAATATATTCTACAAGATTCATATCAAATGTTCCCTTAGCCCTTGACTAGTTCCCCCAAAATCAATTCAATTGTAAAGTTTATCACACCAGCTCATAAAAGCAAGGCTTGATGGTAATAGTTGGTTATTTGCCGGGATGATACAGCTGCATTACAGGATCGACTGTGTCTAATCCAGTCGGAACAAGCCCGTTGCACCCTTTGCAACAGGTTTTCAGCACCTCCAAGTTCATCAGAGGATAGGCGGGCATTACCATTTCACAGCCATTGCTGCAGTTGTGCAACCAATAAATAATCCTGCGTTCTGCGGACAGGGAACATTAATGAGTTTAATACCAAGTACATGCACTAATTGAGACCAGAATAATAAACTTTCATAATTAAATTAGGTATTCAAACAAAACAACTGTTTGTTTCAATGCCATCCCAAGAAATTATATTGAACGAGTTGAAGAAACCTTCAAGACTCTTCACTGTCCTGGACAACCCCACGTCTTGCAGAGGCTGGCGGTGCACCAACAGCCCCGTGCAGGGAGCTCAAGAGCTGAACGGAAGAACGTTTACGGACGACAACCCTTCATTTAGAGTGAAGATGTATCTGACTTCATAAACGTCTTTAGTCTCTCCTTTCCTTTTCATGGAATTTCAGCCTAGAGGAAATAATTACGATCATCTAAAGCCTGAACACCTGTATCGCTCTGGAAATGGGCAAATTTATTTGGGAGAGAAACAAAAGCTCTAAGCAAAGCCATTCACCATGTTTTGCCCTTCTCATTCTTGGAACTTACAATAGTCAAAAGATGGGCAGGGGACGAAGACAGGCATTGGAAAACAAAAAAAAAAAATCAAAAGTATTATCTAATAGTAGAGAATTGGAATAATAAAAAGGGGCAACATTTTCATAAAGATAAGAGACAAAAACATGTTGTAATAATACTCCAGACCTGAACACAATATATAAGAGTCGAATGTAAAGCAGGGGATATTGGTTTATCCTAAGTAAGTCTTGCAGGGTTATTTTAAATGGAAATACACTGCAGGGTGATCCCTCCTCGCTTGTCTGGGGGCCGGTTCAGGAGATCTTTATCGTGGAGCTGGAAACTCGGGTTTTCACTCAAGCACAGGAACAGAATCACTTTAAAACAAGACAGACAAGGGTCTAAGGCCATGAAAGATGAAGAATTGAAAGCGGACGATAAACCTTCCTCCAGCCCAAGCCTGGGCTCTAAATCTCTGGTCTGTAAACTGCCCCTATCTAGGAGTGTTTATTAAAAGGCCACTAAAACAAATGGGGTTGGACATGAGCAGGGATAAAGAGCTCAGAAGCCTTACTGTTTGGATTGGGGGGCAAATCCACACCTAAGCCCTCCACCAAACCCACCCCTCCGCATCCCCGCGCCCGGCTGCTGAGCGCACCCTCCCGCCTCAAGCCCAGACGAAGCCTACAGCATCACCTACGCACCAGAAAGGGGGAAACAAGTACTGACCACAAGCACACACGGACCCATGGCAAAGAGAAATGTTCAGGTTTCAACAACCAAAGCATCCATGCCTTTGGAGCAGTTTGCCATCCACTTTTCCCCCATCATCCCGGGCTCTCTGTGCATACAGACAGAGCTGCCCAAGTCTCTAATACTGCCTTGCACTGAGATTAAACACTCAGTTATGCATTCCTACAGAAATAGCATTTTTTTGTAATATTGTTCACTACAGGAAATTTTTTTTTCAAAAAGCCAGCATTTATTTTTGTTGTAATTTTGATGTTTTAAAAACAATAGATTGGATCATTTGCATCAGCTCAGCAGCCAAAACAAATGACAAGCTTCTCCCTGTATGGCAAAACATCAGGAATGATGTGGAAAATATACTGTAACGCTATGAAATACCCAACAGTCTCCAGGCAGCAATATCCAGCAGAGGGCATGCACACCCTAATAAGATTTTTACACTTGAGAACTGACATTTCCTAAACATTTTGGGAACAAACAATTTGGGCTGAGAATACACGCAAGCTCATAGCATCAGTACACGCTCTCTCCAGCCCTTTCGGATCAAGAATGATAAGGTCTCTCGTGAAAAAAACACCTAGGACAGGTGATTCTTACACTGGAAACCATTAAAAAAAAAAAAAGTCCTTGAGAGAGGGGTTTCCCACCTCTACCAGCTGACAGTTTTCCTTTTTCTGCCAAATGCAAAGACAATCACCTTCATGCAAAAAAAATTACTCATACAAATGTCACACCTGCAAGGATTGCTACACTGAAGAGCAAAATTCAGATGGTTTTACAAATATTTGACACTCTATAGGTGAAATATTGGTTGCAGTAATATGAAATACAACTTTATAAAACCCCATCTTCAGCAGGGCCAGATTTTTATTCTAGATCCTGGCTAATTACTTCACAGAATGGGACAGCAACATGACATACTATTTCTAACCAACATTTTATTGGACTTTATTATATACTTAAGTGAAAGGAAATTTTAAAAAAAATCATCCAGGGAAGAATTTCTGATTTGTCTTGTTTATTTCACAAATGACTTGCTTAAGTTCATCTTACAGAAAAATTTCTAATGTCTTCCCATGCTTTAGGGTCCTCCAGTGGAAGCCCTTCATTCACAACCGCCAAACCAAGTCCCACCTTCCAACCTCAGCAGGTTCCTCGTGTTCAGAGAGGTACAAACACACCACGGAGAAATCTCTTGCACCCGCAGAACACACGACGGTAATTAATGGCTACTGGTCCGTCCATGGAAATGATCACTCCCAACCTCAGCCTCTACTCTACAGCACCCAGTAAATGGGCATTTGGATTCCTTAGATTTGGGTTCAGATAATACTTTTTTTTTTTTTTAAGTTTCAGTAGTCTTGGGAGATGAACTTAATTTACGAGGTCCACAAGGTAGGCAGCTTCAGTGACATGTAGGTCACAATAAGTAACACTCATCCCCTGGCCAGTGCGAGCAATGCCGCCGCTGCCTAAATTGAAATGACAAGGCTTTATTATTCCTAAGCACTCGATTCAGAAACATTTGCACAATCTGTTAAGTCCAGACAAATTTAAACGGTTCTGACATGCAGCCTGCTAGGGTCAGTGACAGGGATAATGCCTCTTTACGTGGGGAAAATTTTGTGGCATATAGGTCACTCTCTTAAGGGGAATCAACTGCGTGTCTCTTCTTTGCATTTCCACCACAATCCTTCATCCGGCAGCCTGGAGCTGAGAGTGAAATGCAAGAAAGGAGCCGAACGCTCAAAGCAAAAATCTGCTTCCAGGACAATCCATTATATCTGACAAGTTAAATGTTCCATGGTAGACCATATGGCATCGGAGCAGGGCCGACGATGGAAGAGGGAAACTCAGCAAATGCATCACAATTAAGGAGTTTGACTATAGACTTTACTTTGATTTACTTTAATTTTTATTAAATGTTGGATATTGTAGCCTTTCCATTTTCATAGAGCCCTTCCAAAGCCTCTAGCCCATCTACCAAGCTAGCTATACACAAACAGGTGGTTGGCCAAAATTATTTTCTCCAAAATCTTCTGCTCTTGGTTACCATCCATCGCACCATCCAGCGCTGGCGTAGACACTCATTACACGCATGCACCCAACTAGACCCAACTCTGAGTAACTACCAGGTATGAGCCCACGGGGTCTTTTCATTGTTTTAATTGCCAAAATCATACTACTGAATTAACCAAAGATGTGAATAGCAAATGAACCCTTTCTGTAAGGCACCTGCCATCCATCATCACTTTCTTTTGAAGAGCCAAACTCTTGGCTTCAAGGAATCCTCGTAACCAGCTGCTCCACCAGGATTGGGAAACGGCATGAACTGGGAATACTGGCTTTTGCCACACCTATGGAGGTTGATCTCAACGGACATAAATAACAAACAGACCAAGTAGAAGAAAAATCATGCAAATTAGCTGTGTGTCATGGAGTTCCTAAATAATTTGAAAATGCAGTGCTTAAAAAAATGACTAGTGTTTCCAGAACTCCTTGCAAGGACTCTCCTCTGGCCAAGAGGTCAGAAGAACTTCCATAAACTCACCA
This sequence comes from Pterocles orientalis, assembly GCA_011057875.1. Taxonomy (NCBI): domain Eukaryota; kingdom Metazoa; phylum Chordata; class Aves; order Pterocliformes; family Pteroclidae; genus Pterocles; species Pterocles orientalis. The sequence continues at coordinate 1,883,794 of WKFP01015389.1, forward strand.
TTATTTCGGGCCAATATCATGAAGGTCTGCTATAGTTCAAAAAAGAAAATCTGCAGAAATAACTGCATAACCATTTTCGGACAATGCCCTCGGGTCACGATGCAAAAATAAAGTAGGTAACCAACGCTACATCCTTATTTAGGCATTTAAATAAAGTCTCTTAGCAAACCCAAGCCAGTGCCACTGGTGGCAGTGGAAGCTACTTGTGCACAACTCCACCAAACCACTTACTGGGTGCTGGAACTGGGAGCCTAATTTTAAGCACTCACTTTTGTAACCCCTTTTTTTTTCAGTTTTGACCTTGTGAAGGCTGAGCCAATGTTGCTACCAGTAAGGGCCCATTCTGCCCAGTGCTGAGATCAACAGACTTTTCCTGGAGATTTCCAGAGGGATCACATGGGGACAGGGAAACAGGGAAACACCTTTACTGACACTAAAGGGCGTTGATCTCGGTATGGCAGTGGCCAACCCAGGCCGTTCTAAGCCCAGAAGAGTATGTTGGCACTGCTTCAGTAGGCTTACGAGAGAATAATATGTAAAATAATGTAATTTTTCAAAAATTTATTTGTTTGTATTGTGTTATTCCTTGCAAGAAAATGTTTTTAGATTACTTTAACACATTGTTATTTCTATATATTTTGTGAAAGCATGATTGATTTTGCTACCATGAGAAAAGATGAAAAGAAAATGCTTTAAAAATTTTGGAAATCTTTACGTAAATGAAGAAGTTACTATTCTGAACTTCCCAGCTCCGGACTAGTGCCAGCGGAGAGACCGGGTGAACGGCAGGCAGCCGTCCTGGCACGCTGGCAGAACAAAGACCATTATGAAACTAAGGCTGAAAAGGAGTCGGATCCATTCCTCCAGTGCTGCAGTTCTTCGTGCAGATCTTAAATTTATTATTGATTTAGCATTTGGTACTGCAGGCACTGGAACAAAGACCCCTGTGATTATAAATGCATGCTTTCGTGGCACGTGCTTTAATTTTCAAAAGGGGAATTTTTTTTCCCCTCCCAAAGATCCTGCATATTAAAAGGACATCAACTTCGGAAAAAGTCACACATCTTTCAGAATGTGTTTTTTCCAATTGAAGGTTACTGCCAGAGATGACAGAGGAAGATTTCTGGGTTGGTTTGTTGGCTGCAACCAGCCGCAGGGCTCATCCTGGCACAGGGAGAGGCGGGCATCCCAGCGGGGAATGTACCCCCCCAGTCAGGTACAGCCCTCCTCAGCCTCCATATGTTGGAGGGCAGGTTGGTTTGTGCACAATTCTCCCTGTTTTTACAGAAAAAAAAATTCCCAGGCACCCTCCCAGAAAGCGCGTGTGCCATTCTAAACTATTTATTGTTTAATTGGGCACAGACCAAATAGATAATGGCTCTTTAAAACACTCCTGGCATCAGTGAGACACTGGGCTAGCACCAGTGGGAAGACAAATGGTTTAAAATGGATGTTTTCCGTAAGGCGGCTCTATAGGCTTGAGGAATAAACACGTTGATTCACAATATTCAAACCCATGCGATATCGTTAGCAATAGATGTGGACCCAGAAATGAAGCGGAGAAGAGAGATGGAAAGAGAAACTCAGCTCAGTTCATGCCAGATATTTGTGCTGTGTAGATTCCACTACCAAATACCAATCAACATTTTTATGGCTAATTAATACGGTAAAACAGCACCTGATTCAAGGATGTTTTAAGTACAGCAATTGTCAGCGCTGAACTTCTGCGTTTTGTCAGCAAATCTGAGATTTTGGGCTGGATTTGTTTTCAAATGGACTTTTTTCCAGGCCATTAAATGAAAGATAAAAACTTTAGCAAAGTCTTTACTTTCCCTAGATCATAGTTTTAATCAAAACAAGTTTTAAAAGAATGGAAAAGCGAAGATAAAAAGAAATGACTGGGACTACTCTTTGTCTTCTTATCAAAAAGTTGAATATACCAGATAGCAAATTTAATGCAGCTAAAAATTAGTCCAAGCACAAGCCCAACACATTGTTAATGTCCAAAATTCACCCAGTTTCATGAATACTGGAGACCCACCACAGAGAACCCACCACTGGAAAGAATTGACGAAGTCCTAGAGCCATCACCAAGCCCCAGGCTGCCTCCTGCCACCTCGCTTTGGCACAAGTCCATGCTTGGGCACAAGTTTTACACGTTTGGGATACGGGAAAGAAAATCCCCTTGTATCCAACACTCCTGGCCCACATCGTCGGCCAGTCTGGTCTCATCGGTTCTTCTGGCCCCGTCAAATGGGTGACGCGGGACAAGAAGGTGGGTCGCAGCATCTCTCCCAGGGGTTGAGCACCCTGATGTATATATTTATGACAAATATGGTTTGATTTTCAGAAACTTCAAACACTTATAGCTCCTTCTGGGGCTGATCAGTAATTCTGAATTATTACTCTAACGAAAAAATATTCCTAATACAGAAAATATTCTTATTACAGAATTTCTTAGAAAGGTGCTGGTGGACTTAACACAGAGAAGTTGTCCATCGCTGTCACCTGCTAAACAGCCAGAGAGAACAAAGTTCCAAAATTTTTAACAAGTGCCAAACAAATCAGGACTTTTCTGTGGACTGGAAAAAGAAGACTGTCTGTCACAGGGAATGGGATTCTTTCCCAGAAAAAGTGGAAGAAATACTGTCTAGGTTTCTGGAATTAAAGCATAAAATGTCCCAGTTAATTAAGAAATTTATTTTCTATAAAAATAAAAAAGATATAGAACTGGGCAAAAAAATATTTTTTTTTTTGCAAAATAACCCCAAACTAGAAGGATAAGACGACAATCTGATCTTCTCAGTATTTATCATAGAATCATAGAATGAATCCTTTACTAAAGTTTGAAAAAGCTGCAGGGGAAAGGATAATTTCTTCCTCTCCCCTGCAAAATCACAGAGAACCCCAAAATGTTTTGTTACAGCCCTGCTCCCACAGCCTGTCAGGACAGCGATGGGAATGGGCTTCTCACCACAGAATACTGCAATAACAAAAAAGTTATCCAATTTTTTTTTTAATTTTTATTTTAACATTACTAAGCTGTTTATTTCTTTGAATTTCCTCTTCTGTTTGCCCTTGGAAGCAATCGCTAATTTTGGATGCATCGCTTTAAGGCCTGATTTTCAGGAGAATGAAGGATTCATAACTTAAAGTTTACAAGAGCACTCTGGTTTCCTCAAAGACGCGGGGTGTCACAGAACACACGCTGGAATCAGCAGTCAGCTCAGAATATTTTACCCCAAGTGCCCTGTGATTTTATATGATCAAATAAACACATATAAAATATACTGCATGCTTAGATACAAAGGCTTCTCTCCCTTCATGCCAAGAAAAAAACATCTCTCTCAGTCCATTCAAGATCTCATTGCTTTCCATTCACTATAAATTAAAAAAAAAATCCATAATATTTTATTCAGCTCCTCCCCAAGGAAACCATACAAATACGGCCTCCATTATTTTTTTTAAGGAGTTTGTACAGTAGAGCTGTATTTAAGGTCGATAATATTTACAGTTTCTTTGTAGCTTCCTAAACACAAGTATTTCTCATCGTCCCCCTGCCAGCATCACCACCGAAGTCTAGGGGACCGGTAGCACAACAGGACAAGCAGAACTGTCCCTGACCAAGGGAGCCTCCAACTCCTGACCAGCAGAAAATGAACTGATGGGAAGTTTGTCCCTAACACCACCAGTTCAGGTTGTCAAGACCAGCCTTACACCAGCCCACTGAGGTCCCACCAAGGTTCTCTAAACCAAGGACAAGCTGGAACGTATGGGAAATATGTTGGTGGTCCCACTCTAGTTCTCAGCAGAAGCATTCCCACTTCCTTCACCAAACCCTGCCTGGGATGCAGCCCCCACACCAACATGGGTCCCCCCCACCCGACAGCCACCACCGTGGTCCCACGGCAATGGCACAACTTCCACACGGCATGGGCAAGGGAGCCAGACCTCTCTGCCATGGGTAAACGGAGGGGACACCAATCTGGTACCCCTAGAGATAAAAATCATTTATAAAAATCAGTAGTCATTAAAAAGATGTTCTATTCAAAATGAGCAGGTTTGGGTTGGGGGTTTGAGTTGGGTTTTTTTTTAAAGCAAATGTTGAACTTCTAAAATTGAAACATTATGCGTATAAACAATCAAATGTGTTTTTAACTTATTCTATCACTTCCTCATTTACACTTCTTTAAAAAAAGTGGCCAAGGATTTCATAGGATGGCGTCTCAACAATGCCGGGAAAGTTTCTGAAGTCACAGATTTTTCACTGAGCCCAAAAAACACAGACTTTGGGGGAAAAAAGAACCAATCCCAGCAGGAGTCTCTTTAGAAGGAAACACAAAAAGCAACACCATCTTGAGCAGTCTCTCCGCAATAGTTGTGCCATACAGAAAGGAAATAAAGAGCTCTCCACAATGTAAGAATGAACCTATCTATCCAGATTGCTTACAGGTGACATTACACCATCTGCTTGGGCAGTCTGCCCACAGAAGAAGGAAACAACACCAAAAAGTAAAACCTGACGCGACTGAAAGAAAGAGTTACGCAAAAAAAAAAAAAAATTATACAGAAGTACAAATTAAGT
>WKFP01015389.1:1892075-1927523 GCA_011057875.1 Pterocles orientalis
CAACACCAAAACCACAAGCCACATCTCTTAAGTAATGTTTTTAAAAGATCTACCCTGACTTTTGGATCATGTTCAATTTATGAGGCACAACTAATTTTACAGCACGTTGGGCATCAGCAGAGCAACCAAAATCAAGCCTCTGCCTCCCCGCGGGCAGCACCGGCTCCTTCCACTCCCACCCCAGGCTAGCTCACCCAGCGCTTTTCTGATGTGCTTGTTTTGCCATTGTTTTTAAACTGCTTATTAAGAGAATGTTCTACCCATTCTTTTCGTTACTACCTTGGAAATACTCACAATATTATATTTCCCAGAAATTTTTATGCTCCCAGAAGCGTCCTAACCATTTTACGCTGCCTGCTTGCTCGCACTAAACTTTGCCTCTCAACTCCATAATCATAGCACCCATCATATCTATTCAGATTTTTCTACAAAAAAAAAGTCAAGTTATGTTCTGAATGGGCTTCCTTCTCTTCCAATGAACATAATCCACACATTTGCATTATTTTTTTTTTTTGGCTCAAAAGCAATTGCAGTACAAAAAGCAGATGTGTACGTTGGATTCTTTCAAATTAAACTTCCAAAAGCCAAGCCTATTCTAGCTCCAGATCAAAGGCACTAAAACACCATCTCCTCCCCCTTCCAGGGTAATTACAGAGATTTCATTCCTTTTGTTACTCCGACCACAACAGGTAAATTCTCAAAACCTGAGAAATATAGATGGGTTGGTGCTGCAGAGCCACCCCTGCTGCTCCAGCTGCCCAGGGATGGGAAATATCTGCTTTATTCCTGGAGATATGCTTTTCCTTATGAACTTCGTGCCAAAGCTTCTGCAAGGAGCGTCTGAGGTTACACGTCGTATTCTGGCAGGGCTGGAGGAGGCTGGGGGCCGGGGAGAAGCAGAGCTTTTAACACCGATAAAACACAAACTGGCAAGGGAGGCTTGCAAGTTCAGATGTTGTCAAAAAGTTATGAAAACGTAGCAGTGTTCCTCACGCCTCCGAAGAAAGAAGTGCAGAGTCACCAAAGCACACAAGAGATATCCAAAGATAATGTTTTTTTAAAGAAAAACACACCGCCCCTTCTCTGCTGTGGTCTGCAGCACTCGTGCAGAGACCATACAGAGTGGCACAGCAAGCACGAGGCCAAGGAGAAATTTCAGGATGGATGCAAACCTACCCGGCTTGGTTTGTGTTTGTGACCAACCCACCAGGAAGGACATTTGTTCCAAATACTGACACATTTCTATTTTTGACTTCTGATAGTATCTGGTTCTCGTGCTGGCCATTAGAATCATAGAACCACAGAATGGTTTGGGTTGGAAGGGACCTTAAAGATCATCGAGTTCCACCCCCTGCCATGGGCAGGGACACCTCCCACTAGCCCAGGTTGCTCAAAGCCTCATCCAGCCTGGCCTTAAAAACACGTTCCTAAACTATGGTGAAGGGTCTGGAGCACAGGTCTCATGAGGAGCGGCTGAGAGAGCTGGGGGTGTTTAATCTGGAGAAGAGAAGGCTGAGAGGAGACCTCATCACTCTCTACAACTGCCTGAAAGGAGGGTGCAGTGAGGTGGGTGCTGGGCTCTTCTCTAAAGTAACAACTGATGGGACAAGAGGAAATGGCCTCAAGTTGCACCAGGGGAGGTTTAGGCTGGATATTAGAAAAAATGTCTTCACAGAAATAGTGATCAGGCATTGGAACAGGCTGCCCGGGGCAGTGCTGGAGTCACCATCCCTGGAGGAGGTCAAGAAACATGTGGATGTGGTGCTTCCAGACATGGGTTAGTGAGCTGGGTGGTGTTGGGTTGACAGTTGGACTTGATGATCCTTGAGGTCTTTTCCAACCTTAACGAGTCTATGATTCCATTCTCTGTACGAGAACTTCTGAATACAATTCCTTTCACATCTGGCCTTTGCTCTGCACAAGGCTGGTGACCAGTTTCAGATTTGTCACTTGCAATGTCCTGCCAACCTCCAGAAGGGACCCTCTGCAAACCCATCCTTCCCCCTCTCTAAGTGAGGCACTTCCCAAAGCCACTGTTCACATTAGCTTATTGCTGCAGCACCTTCTACATTCCTGGGTTATTTCCATGCCACATCCAAAGCTGTATGTGTCGATAATCAATGAATCATCACTGCAGAAGGCAACCAAATAATGGAATAAACCAGCCCCACCCATCCAAGGCATCTATAGGAGATAGATCATTATCTCTAATGAAAACCAATACAGACTTGGGTTCTTTGTACACCCACACCTGCAGTCAGTGTCTCCAGCCCTCCACACCGTGCCAGCGGCCAAGGCATAGGGGATGGAGACCTCCCATTGGAGCTGCAGAAGGAAGGTGGATAACCAGCACAGAGTACTTGGCTGTGGGGGTCTCTCAGGTGGACAATGACAGCCAGCAAGACAGAGGAGCAGGAGGCTCCTACTGGACTTAAAACGTGCAGCTTAAGTGCCTTTAGTTAAAACTCTGAGCTCCCAAGAACATAAACCCACAAACCAGGAGACCAGCTTTACCTACAACAAGAATCTGGGCCTCTTGTTCCTTATTACTGGATTTTATTCCAGTTCTGCCTTCACTCACCAGGTGACCTTGGGGGAGTCACAGCTTCTCTACCCTTAACTCAGTAAAATCCACTCAGACCATTCCACCAGGCCCCCCAAGGGACACGTCAGAAGATGCCAAAGATGAGAAGGTGGAGAAACCTCCACCTTGCACAGACACGACAGGCGTTCCAGGAGATGATGAACAAACCCAGAGCTTTGTGATCCCCACAGAAGACCTCAAGAGCAGAAGATGCTCTGGTGGCCCAGCTGCAGCAAGCAGCACGTTGAGGAGCCTGGGCAAGTATGTGGCTCATACGTCATCTGGTTTCACAAAGGAGCTGCTCGGATGACTCCAGCTTACAGGTGGGGGACCTGGTGAATCAGTTGGATTCTGAGCCAAGTCCCATGGGCAACTACTACACCCTCACTCTGATGGTTCAGCAAAGAGACCTTCAAATGGAAAGTCATCTGGGCTTTCCCCGGTCAGGGGGCACATCTCTGACAATTCCACCTAACCCATGTTCAGGGTGGGATAACATCAGCAAATAATACGTCTGTGCCTCACCAGCAAGTTTGCAAGGTTTAATTCATGAATGTGAGAGTGCAAAAGTTCTCAGCTCTTAGAATTTTAATCTCACTGGTATGCACGGACATCAAAGCATCTGTGCGCCAGGACAGGATGTGCGGAGCAGGAAAATATTCACAGCCAGCGCGAGGACCAAGGGACTCTGGAAATTAACATGGGGGGAAATTTATGAGAGAGAGGTTAAGGGAGAAGTTCGCAAATTAAAAAACAATTGTGAGAGCACAAAGAGAGCAGAAGAGAGTGGCTGAATTTATTTAATTCTTCTAAATTCAGAAAGAGTGACAACAAAGCATGAAAGGGAAAAGAGAGGACATAAGGAAGGGTTGCTGAGAAAGTAGAAATGAAGGAATGGGCTCTGTATTCCTTTGTCCTTTTTTGTTTCTCTCTTTCTAGTTCCTTCCTCTCTCAGTTTTCTGCTTTCCCAACTCCTCTGTCCTTCATTATCCTGTTTCCTGTTATTTTGCTTTAAATGGGCAAAAATTACAAACCGCACAGGCATTAAAACTGGCCTGAATTCCAAATATAAGCCCAAATCTCGGCCAGAGGTATATTTGGCAAATACAAATCCTTGCCAGATTTACACAGCTCTAATAATAAGGTGACAAGGACTGTGCACAGGATTACGGATGTGGCCTCGTTCATCCCTTATAAAGTGCCAGAGTAGTTTCCTTTGACTTTTATTCAACCTTTGCTCATGAATCTCAGGCTGTTAGCTTTGGGGGAAAAAAAACAACCAAACAAAGAAAAAAAAAACAACAAAAAAACCCACCACCCAACCTGTTTTGTATTTGGCTGAAGGTTTAGATGTGCTCTTTTCCATCAGCCCTCAGATCTGTCTCTCTCCATTAAGCAGCACCACGAGCCTACGCAGAACATGGACGGGGCTCACCTTGCAGCCCTGTTCAGCCCGAAAAGGATGCTAACAGAGCCAGCTCAGCTCTGATGATAAATTCCCAGATCAACTCACCCCCCAGCCACAAGAGGAGAACCTGGGTTCCTATTCTCTTTAGTGCTCGGCGTGGTTTCTCTTCTGTCTAATGCACCGGAGAAGCAGCAGCAGGTTCACATTACCCTCTCTCCCTCCTTATCTGCCTCAGCAGCTGCATCAGAAAAGTCCTTTTTACATTTTTAAAGCCTCCTAAGATCCCACATCGGCCTTGTTTCTACCACAGGCCTGCTGCTGGCTGCTCTCCATCTCCGAGCAGGAGCAGAGGGACACCCGCCTGCCACTCCTTGGCATCTGGAAGGATCTCACGGCATCTCCCTCTGAACCACCAACTTTTTTCAAATTCTTCAACCAGCACAGATTTCCTTTCCTTTTACTTTCACTCTCCATCTACATTTAAGTAATTATTTTACTCTGCATTTTAAATCCTTGAAAGCAATAAAAAAAAAAACCCTAAAAAAAATCACGACAGAAACTCTCAAGCAAATTTTTATTACTACAGAGCCACGTTCGAGCCACCAGGGCTCTGCACTGTGGCAGGACTCCTCCCGCCCAGATCCAAGGGCAGGACGGTGGCCAAAGCTGTATTTTATATCGCTTCTCTTTCAAGTGCAGCTCGCTCCCCTCCGTTTTGTATCATCAGCAAATCTCATTACACGATGGAAGAAATATGCGGGCTCTTATGAGAGAACAAGTCTGGCTTCAAAGCCAAGCCCGTTCCCAACATGTTACAGGTGTGCACCACATGAGCAGGCACCGAAATTGCAACTGTTCGGGGTGCGATGACAGCTCCATATAATGTGATCAAAAACATTTCACATGTAAAGAAAAAAAATCAAAGTCAGACAAAGAATAGTTCTGCCGTACAAAGAGGTGAAGCCTAGTCAAACAAAACGCCCTGGGAAGGACTGGCTATTTAAATTATTGACTCCAACAAGACCCGGCTCAGCCTGCCACGCTCCACTAGTGTTTATAAGCCTCCCAGACAGATCTGTGCTATTGCCGCACTAACCTGCCACTCCACCTGGCTCGCCCCCAGCAAGGGGGGCAGGAAGGGAACCCCCCAGGCTGACCTCAACCCAAGCACATTCTGAGTCTGTAAGCCAAGTAGTCTGGAGGTGATAAAAGTCTCTTGCTCCATCCCACAGAAATAATCCCATAGTGAACTTCAGATGAATTTTCAAAACGTAGTCAGAGATGCCAAGGCTGGAGCCCCGAATCCAACCACAACAAAAAGGCACAGAATATATTTTAAGATGGCTGGAACTTTGGGAGTGCTATACACACGGAAACTGTTGCTTATGGGCATGGAGAGCTGATTTTTGTATTACCAATAGAAGGCCAAAGTGTCTCTAACAAAACTCACCCTCAAGTGAACCCCTCTAAGTCTATTACACCAACATCACCTCAACATGCTCCATAGAAAAAATGATAAATTTTACAGGTGACTTCTTTCTGTAGCCATTCATGCTTTGTAAGCTCTTATTTTTCTGCAACTTCCGTCAATAGAAAACCAGATTACATTGAGTGGATTTAGGCCACTGCCCAAACCGAGCAATAAGGATGCTACTTGGTCGTGACCAGGAGAGCGACAAAGAGCTCTAGGAATTCAAACATGGGTGAATGGAGGGCTACAGGCAACAAGCTCAGTCTCTGGTTGCATTTGGGTGTTTCCCTCCACAAAACAGGGATTATGAGAGAATTTATCACCTATTCAGAGATTCCTCTGCAATCCCTTAGCACCTCAAGGGACGTGATTTCAGGGGCTGGTTGTGTAACAGAAGGCTGCTGAAGCCAAAGCACATTCCCACCGTGACAAGCAGGCATTACGAAGCATTCTCCAAGTTGCAGTGCATCTACAAGATATTTCACTTTTCCAGCAGAAGTTGAGAGAAGATCCTTAAAGGGAAAATCTGGTTAAATTTAGTCAGAAGTCTCATGCTATCCATCAGCCTACCAAACATACTTCCATTCCTTAGATATCTGCCTTCATCATCATCATCTCAGATGCTACCAAAGAGGATGGGGGGAGGTACCAGAAGGTGTTTCTCTTCAGGCTGACAAGCAAAACCAAAGCACAGCTCCAGTAAGTCAAATGAGGAAGAGGAGATGAAGGCAGAACTGCCTCTGCTGGAACCTTTGCCCTGCAGCTGCTGGGACAAGGAACCAGCAGAGAAAATCTGCCGGCAGTGGCATTTGGGAAGAGGGCAAGACTCCACTCAGGGGACAGAAGAAAGGACTTGGTCTTCTGCAAAAGCTGTCCAGAGTATTGGAGAGAAAATGCTGCCTGGGGGATGTGAAATTTTGTTTGATCTGGATTCTATTTCTAAAGTATTGCAAGGTTTTAAAAATAAAGCATTTTGCTGAATCAGCTTGGTATCCAAATGTTAAAGCTGTCCTCTGCCAGATGGACAAAATAACTTCAGTTTCAGTTCTCATGGTGTCCACCAAATACTGCTGAATTTTAATTAATGTTCTGCTAATATATATGCTGAGGAAGACAGTTGAGCTCTGTGTTAAATCTTCTACCCACTACCTCCCTCAGTTTTCACGTTTGCCCATTTGATGGATATCAACCGTCGCATTTTGCCTCCAGCTTCAGTGCTACCACCTGCCAGTCACCCAGACATCATTCCTGTGAAGGTGGCCGGACCCAACGAGTACGAGAAACTAATGACTCTGGACTAGGAAGAGTCAAATTTGTGAATGCAAAAGTGCCTCTGAAGGAACACGAGGCTCAAGGACAAGGCCGGCGAGATGACTAAGATGAAACTCAGCAGCTAAACCGAACACTTCACTGAGTCATAAAAGTGTGAAGCTCACTCAAGTGCCTACATGGAAGGCTGTACCAGAAGGAAAATAATTTTTCTTGATCATTATGAGGCTCACAAAGAGGAGCATCAACACTTTGGACGTTGGTTCTTCGCAGAAGCAGGTCCAGACTGCCCAAGTGTCACCTCTGAGTCTGAGGATGAATGCAAGAGGGAAACAGAGACATACATGCCCTGGCCTTACATACTCCTGCAGACCACCAAGATTTAAATATTACACATGTATGACCCAAAGTATCTTGTCTTCAAAGGTGAGCATCAGACCTCACAATATCAACCTTCCCATTGGATGAAGAGTATGGTTATTCTCGCAAAACAAAAATACATCAATTATTTTCTTTGAGGAAGCAGAACACACCAGATAGCAGAAACCATTCGGAAACATTTCAGCTTATTTTTTTCTTGATTAAAGAAAATTTTTGCCTGACCCAACTGAGCTATTACATACGGATGGCCACAAGTTCAGTCTCCCATACAGGGCTGCATCTTGGAGATCAGAGTCCTCATTGTAAAATATATTCCAAGTGTTTAAAATTATTTTAAAAATAACTAAAAGAGTCACGCAGAAAGCTTCTCATTAAAGTCCTTAAAGGGACAAAAGCGTTGTTCCACTACGGTGAAAACCAGAGCTCCTCGCATGATGATCTCTGTGGAGAGCCGGGGACACGAAGGAACACAAGGGAGCTGGTTTGGTTGGTTGTTCGTTCCCCAAGACCATGAAATAGTCCTTTCTCTTTTCATATTTAAGAATTCTGTGGTGGCTCCTCTGTAGAGTTTAATCCATCTACTGATGTTCTCACCCACCGTGTGATCACCCATTTTGGAATAATCCCTGTTTCCTTCAATATTCCTTGCCTCTCTCCTGGGAAATTTATATCTGATTCTGGCATCTGTTCCCCGTCCTCTTTTGTGAACACTGAGGCGAAAAATCCATTTATTTTTTAGCAGTGTCTACATCATCTGTCAATAAATTACCCTTTCCATCTCTAAGAGGTCCTCAAATCTACTTTACTGACCTCCTCCTCTTTATGCATTTCAATAATCTTCCATGATTATTTATCTTAACCTTATGTACAGTTGTTCCTTTCTCTCTTTGCTTTCAGATTATTATTTTTAACACTGAACCTCATTCCACACTTTCTCTGACCTTGATGTTTTACATCTCATATTCCTGCCTCCCTTTCTTACAGCTGCTTTTTTGCCACGCTTGTTCTCCTATACCAGGATTTTAGTATCCTTTTCATCATATTATTTATCCTTAGCATAGCTCTATAGAATACACCAGCTACACCCAGTTTTCAGAAGGTACCAAGTCCCCCTGATGTTGTGTATTTACATGGCGTGATGTCTCAGTTCCCTAGGAAAACAGGTTCTAATTCACAAAGCTAAACGTGAGCTAAGCTCAGAATATAACAGCCGCTCTGTCTGCACACCTCAGCTTCCTACCGCCAGGCAATCCAGTGCTTTCAAAATTATTACTAGTATTGTCTTGGTTTTAAGCCCACTTTAACATTCAGTCAACAACAGTTAGTCGAAAATTTCACTAGTATTCTCATGTCTCTTCTTTCCTCTCATTTTATTTTATTTTCTTTCGCTTTTTTTTTTTTTCCGAATAAAACATGATTGAGCAGATTACAGCCATCAGGATGGTTCCTACGGACACCTACAAACTTCTCCATCTAATAGTTCCTAAAACAAGCTCTCTTCAGATTTTCAGGTTCCTTCTGGGTGCTGCTCTACGTACCACAGGAGATTTGTAACATCAGCCGATTGTAACTCCAGACCAAACCTGGCTTTGGAATCGATTCACTGCTGATGGATTTACACAGAAATAAAAATTCAGGAAGGAAAAAAAAAATAATTCTCGTAGAAGGCATATTCAGAAGAACAAAATGTGCCGTCAGTGTGAACCAGAATCAGGTGTCTTCCATTTTAGTGGCATAAAAATGAAAATATAAATAGTAGAAAAGATACGAATGTGCCAATAGAGATATCATAATTAAAGGTATTTAAACAACAAATTAAAAATGCTTGTAAACTAGATATTTGCTGATCTGTTTACATAGCTTGCTCATCCCAGAATTAATCAAAACTGCTTTTTCCAGATAATTCACACACATATACACATACACAATACCACTTTTTGATTTTTGATCCTTATTTGACCTAATTTATTCTTTATCACCTTTAGTCAGCATGTTTGCTCCCCAGAAGATCCCTCTCCATCACTCCTCGTTCTGTACTCTTTTTAGAACTACCAAATAAGCTTAAGACCACAAGCACATAGTAAAAAAATTCTGCAGAATGAAGAAATGTACAGGAGTACTCTGATTTTAGTTAAAAAGAAATATAATTTAATCAAAGTACCGATGGTTCCTGTTAAATGCATGCTCCATATCTTTTTATTTCACATGGTACAAGGATCAAAGCACGGACCCAGTATACCATCAGCCTCGTATAGTGTGAGAACTGGTGCTGTTCTTAATTCAGACCATATGGCAAGATGTATCTATCGGCATGATGCTGCAGAGAATTACCGTCCCCTCCTGTCATACCCTTTTTATCATTTTCATTGGAACTGGTTCATATTTGATTGTGTATATTCCGTGCATCTGACCAAATGTGCTAAATCCAGAGCAGCACTGGAGGCTGAAGGCTGGGGATGAGAACAGAGAAGTCGTTACAGAAACTGTCAGAAGCAGCCTCCAGAGAGAGAGAGAACTAAAAATTTAACTACAAAAGTTATTTTTTTTGCTACAGGGCTATCACTTCTTCCTATAGAAAGCAATGATATTTTTCTCTCCCAGACAGATCCTTAGACGCAGAGAAATGCCTTAGAAGAAACCCATCACAGAAACGCAGATGGCAGTTAGTTTTGACCCACAAAGTGCTGCTAAAGCTCTGCCTGTGGCTAAGCCGGAGCCTCGTCTGACACTACGGCTCAGCCACCTCCAAGCCCCGACGGTTGCAGCTTTATCTGCTTTTTGGGGCAGACTACACCCAGACCCAACAAAATACGTTGATCTGATTTAGCTAACGCCTCGTTCTATTCAACGTCTCTATACGCTGTGAAGTTCAGGCTTAAAGTACGTCCCGGCTCAAAATGATTATTAATTATCCGGCGAACGCGGCATTGTTTTACGCACTCTGCGCCTTAACTAGGGAGCAGAACACAACCATTGTCTCTGCCTGTTTAACGGACCATGACTGGAGCAGCCATGTAAATGACCTAGTAATTCAACAAATTTGTTTTGTTTCGCAGATTTTCCCACATGTATGCTTTCCAGCTGTAATGCAAATCCATCCCGCAGCCAGCCCAGCCGCGGCCCCCAGAAGCACGCCGCTACCTTGAGGTGTACGTTCAATGATCAGGGGACTGCAAAAAAAAACAACTCAGGAAAACAGGAAGACTGGAAATAATTTACAAAACCAGATTTTTTTGGTGGTGAGGTGGGTTTTTTTCCTTTGGGTTTCTTTGGTTTTTGTTTGCCTTTTTTTTTTTTAAATGCCCATCAATGTTTTTGCTAGTGGGGTAAGAATTCCTAGAAATTGATTTTTTTTCCCCTTTCTATGAATATTTTAAGGAAGTCATTCATAGGTTTCATTTAATGCTCACACAGATGTGAGCTCAAATTCCCTCCGCCACTAATATCAGCTCAGCTGGAGAACAGCAGCAAATATTTGCAAGCCAAACGAAGTTCATCTACCCAAAGGGCAGGAGGTCATTAACCATTAAAGCGCCTGCTGGATGTCACTTTAAAAGCCATTGCAATATTTTGCAAACTTGCAATTTCTACTCTAAATATGGATCAAATGCGTTTGCAGCTCTGTGCAAATTCTTCACAGAGCTTTAGTCTTATGCCATGCTACGAAGAATACAACTGTCACAGAAAAATAACTTATTAAAAATGCTTGGGCTTGTTTAAGAACAAAATACAGCGGAATGTAAACCTCACTGAAAACTATGTAGTACAAAATAATATTTCAATTCTTTGCTCAGTATGCAGACATTAATTGCCACAGTCTACAGTTTCTATTTATACATCTGCTGCTCGTTCCCCAAATAAATGGAAACGTCCTTGGGATTTCTTTTCCTGAGGACTGTACGAGAGGCTGGGGCTGAAGGCTGGAGCTCAGAACCCTGACCGGCAGGACTGACTTGCTGCAAATATATTTATATTAACTCTTGAGTGGGAACTGCAGCATATTTACATCTACATCTACAAAATAATTTTCAGTGCAGATTTTTTCCTATTAATTTTGTTCATCTGCAAGCAAGACCAGAGGAGCAGCAGACATATCCCACAACAAGAAGGCTACATGAGCCAGTGTCTCTACAAAGCATTTCTAAAGTATCTTTCAAGGCCCCGGCTGACAGTAAATCGTGTGATTTTCCTTGTGGTTATCTTTGAAAGCTCAAGTGCTGCATCAGAGCTCCTCAGGTCTCAGCCTTGACACCTTGCATAGTTCAACCCGTGCTCAGGGTTAGCCAGAAGTGCTTCTGCTTTCCTGTGCAGAAACCACTAAAAACTAATTCAGAAAAAAAAAGACTCAAAGAAACCCTGTCCAGCTGTTCCCAGGCAAGGGGAAGGAGGAACACGGAGCTTTAACTTCCATGTAAATTTAGCTACATCTCCACTAAAGAGCAGAGCAGACCATGCCTGAAATTAGTTGCTGTCTCGTACTTCAGCCCTTGGAGACGAGTTTATGGAGCCCTGCTCTCAGAATATGCAAGGGGGCACATTTATTTCCAAACTACCTCTGTTTTTAAAATTTGGAGACACTGAAATGAGAGATTTTGGTTGGTGAAATAATTCTACATTTGGGAAAAAAACCCCACCAAAACAAACAAACAATCAAACAAAATAATAGATAAGTTTTCTTGGTAATACTTGAAAACTGTGTCTCACATATTCCCTCCTGCACTCACACAGGACGAACAAAAATGAGGCTGGTGGGTGTGTACATACATACAGCACTCAGCGGCCGAAAGGGGAGCTAAGGGAGTTTTAGAGATGAATAAATACACAGAAACAACAAAAAAGAAGACACACCAAACAAGCCAAATACCCCAAACTTGGCAGCTGAACTCCAGTTTTCCACCTGGCTGGGGCACGCCTGGGTGCCCAGCTTTTGGAGAGCACTCCTGGAGAGAATGCTCTCCCCTTTGGAAGTGCCCATCCATCATGGACCGTCCATCCAGGGACTTCTAAACATGCAGGTGCTGGGTTGTGTCAGCTGCATGAATGTATAAAATATTTTCAGTGAAAACTGGAGTCTGCGGTTTCCAGTTCTTTGGTTTTTAAAAGCCTCTCTTCACCTTTTCGGTTGTTCCATTCAGATTTTCTATTGTTAAAACTCATCTTAGTTAATACTACAGCTAGCCAGACAGTCACAGAATTTTCTGGAAAACATAGTTCTGTTTGTGATTCCTCACAATCCACCTTTGACTGCTATTTTAGAGAAAAGCCATATGTTTCTTTCTGTATCTTGCACAGAATTTTTTTTTCTTCCAACTGTAGTAGTTGTGTCTTTGTTTTCTATCCACCAAAAGTTGCCATGCTAATAAAGTGCATTGCCCTGACAAGGTTTTGGGGAACAATAAGAAAGCAGCAGACAGCACTGAAATAAGTGAGTGGCTGTCAAGTGTGTTCCCAGAACGTGGATGACCCATCAAAAGACATCACAACCATGATTTCCCCAAGTGGTGGCATCTCTGGGTATCACGGAACACAAGAACCGAGGCACCAAACCCTTCTGCATTTCAAAATTACAGCTGAAAATTACTGGACAGCTTTTGATGTTTCCCTCCTGGTTCCTCACATACCTTCCCTCCTCCAGCTGCAAAATGGGAACCAAAGCCACCTGACATAACAGAGGTGGTGTGAAAAAAAAAAAAAAAAAAAAAAAAAAAGAGAATTAGTGCTCGCGATGTGCCAGACGCTAACTGAGAAAATCACAAATCTGCCAGGACGAAATGTAATCTCATTTTAGGAAATGTTGAAATCATTTCTGCAGAAGGTTAAAAAAATAATAATCAGGCTGAGTCAGATCCACAGCATGGAAAATTTCATCCCCAATGTTTATAGTTTAGCAATTGAAAGCAAGGCCTTATAATGCCGTGTTGGGTAAACTTCACTAATCTGCAGAAATTCCAGTTCTACTTATAATAACAGTAACAGAATCAAAGCTGCACGGATTAAAGGCAAACGCCACAGCAACATTCGTATGGAGACAAGTGCTATCATAGCATTAAAAATAATATTAAAAATTGGCACGTATACAGAGCATCCAAGGAGCTCAGGATGTTTTCCAGACAGGAATTCATCACATCTCACAGTACCCCTGCAAAACATATCGTGCGCCTTCTTCAGACGGATAAATAGGAAGGCACCTTGGAGCGCAAAGGCATTAAACAATTTGCCACGAGCATGCCGCGGATCAGCAGCCATGCCGGGCTCCCAGGGCATGAGCCCTGCCTCCAAGTGGGCAGCACATGCCCTCCAAGGCCCCAGGGCAGCTCGGCCACTCCAACTGGGACAAAACCCCACCTTTTTTATCCAAAATAACAATGCTAACAGGGAAACTATGACTTGGAGACTTTTAAACATGAAGAAACAAGAGACAAAAATATTTTTGTTGGTATGCAAGTGCCAGCCCTTCCCAACGCACATCAGGCCAAGGGATGGTGCACGAGCACAACCCGAAGCAGGGCAGCATTGATCTAGAGCATCAATCGAGGTGGGAACAGGAGTGAGTCATTGCATCCGCTCTTCATTTTGTGTTTAGCAATAGAAAGAAAATAAAGACAAGGAAAGATTTTGTTTTCACTCACTAAATCACTGATTAACTCCTACAAAGATTGAGCTCCTACCTACATTCAGTGACTTTAGCTCCTTTCAGCAATATCAGAAACTAAATACTCTTTTCGAGGTAGTAGTGTAGGAACCCTTTCAATAAGATATCTAAAATCACTGCTGTGAACACCAGAAATATTACACGCGGAGGGGAGGAGTACACAAATAGTCTGTGCAACAAAACAAGAAAAATGCTTTTGATCTATTCTCATTTTTACTACATTCAACCAAAGGGGTTACATCAGCTTTGTAAACCTCAGGCAAAGTTCTCTCCAAGAGTGGGTTTCTCCCTGCCATCCCCTCCGCCAGGACAGCCTCTTGGTTGGACGGTGGCTGGTGACCCAAAGCATTCCCAATGCATCACCTTGAGCGGCACGCTGGGTTAAGCTCTGGGTGGTTAGAGCACTTTGAAGCAACACAAACCTAAATATTCCTGGTAGGCAAACTGAGGAGAGGAACTGAATTGTAATGAGCCAGCAGCTGTCACAATATGACCACAGTAACCAAATCAAAATATCACCCGCCAACCCAGACGAGATCCAAAGGTCACTGTGTAAGCCAGCGGCTTTCTTCAACAGTGCCCAAAACCTCAGTCTAATCCTTGCAATGAAACGCCCCATTAAGCTACAGGGGGCTTAGAAGTATGTTATTGTATGTTGGTAAATGATCTAATATCCTAGCAAGATACTCTGAGTAGCAGGATAAAAAACAACCCCAAGAGCAAATCTGGAAACGGGAGAGGTGATGGGAAGCTACACCTGATGTGCCATGCCCATCACAGCCATCTGCCTGTGCACATTTTATTTCTGGGACAAATAACTACTCTTCAGATACTCCTAAAAAACCCACAGAATACCGAGCAGGGTGGTGGGACATGCCCAAGGTAAGTGGTGTTTGGATACACCAAGCAGCATCTCAAGGAGATGGAGTAATGCAGGCAGCTCTGCGACTCCTCTCTGCTCCTCCCCATGGGGTTTGCTCCAAAGCCTAATGCACAGGCTCCCTGCGAGAGCCTGGCCACGGAAAAAATGTATTTTAAAAATATCTGAAAAATTAAATGCAATATAAGCCCAGGTTTAAGCACAGCCTGTCTACAAGCATCTGTGGCTCGCAGGTATGGGGTCAGTAATACAGCAACAACTGAATCTTTCTCGCCTGGAGAACCACCTCAAGTCGGGAGTGACTCCATGCAAATCAACAGCACACACCAGTATAACACCAGTTCAAGCTGGATGACCGTTAGGCTCTATCAGGTGCCAAGAGGAAGAGGAACACGGGAAGAAAATACAGGGTGGCTCTGCAGGTGCACCCAGGAGATGAGCTAAAGTGGGGAGCAAAGGGCTGCCCCAGCCGGGAAAATGAAGAAGAGTCCATCTAATTAGAGAATGACACTAAAACACTGTTGCCACATGCTGTGGGTTGCAGGGAGCAACATGCAACATGCGTGTTGTGGTGCAGTAGCTGTTAGTCTCTTGCTGTGTGCTTGCAGACTTATCTGTGCGCGTAGGGAACATCAATGGTCTCACATCCAGCTGAAATCACCAAATCTCATAAAAAATAAAAAACGTCAGGGCGTTTGAGAAGCAGACACTACAAGGACGTGGCCAGGCGCCTCCAGCCCAGGGCCATGGCTGGTGGTCTCCAGCAAGTCCTTTCAGAAACATCAGGGCTTCCAGAATTCCTAATCAGAGCATCATACGGTGTAATTCTTTAACTGGGTGCCTCCAAACATGTTTTTATAAAGCAACTATTTCTTGAACCAAGCGAAACCAGTATGTTCACTAAGACTGGCAAAAACAGAGGCAGGAATGAGATTTTTCTGTAACCCAAGGGCAGGCAGAAGAGAGAGAGAGAGAGAGAGACTTTTAAGTTCTAAAGACTCACATTAAAGGTTAAACTTGAAAGCACCAGGCGGCCCAGTGGGTTTCACAGAAGCGTGTGGCTATTTGCAAAGCGTCTCCGCGCACTACCTAAGCCCCATGGCGTGAGTTAAGGAGGGAGTGTTGAAATTTCCATGCTTTTCTTGGCTGATATCAGACCCTTTAAAACTGTTGTAACCATGTTTTGTACGTGAATACACACAAATGACTACAAGCTCCAACATCGTCCCATATGTTAAACAACTCACAAGTATTTCCCAATATTAAGAGACAAGGCATATTTTTAGGGACGTATATTAGAGCTGAAGAATGATATATCGCAGTCACAGCTCCATGGTTTTTTTGGCTCGTGTTCAATCTTTTAAAGCAAAGCATTTGGTTAGTTCATTGACAACTGCAGAAGAAGGGTGTGATCTTGGCCAAGCGTAAGCATTACTAATATTTTTACATCATATATTTACTTTAACCAAACTCATTTATCAACCGTAATTAAAGAAAGGAACTATCATTCTCTTACAAATAATTACAGCCTCTCTCCATCCCGCTCTGGTGTTTGCTGCGAAGCTAAATGATTATTCAGGGGTGTCAAAACTTTCTCTCATGGGGTGTGGGGTGGAAGGTGGGTCCTTGCCAAGCGCCCTGGGCAAAATCTCACTCCTCTAAAGCAGAAATCAGCTGCAACTACCCTCGCCAGAAATCCAGGAGTTTGCAGCTCACAGGTCCCAGCAGGCAGCGACCCACCGTGCTCCAAAACAAACAATGGCTCTAGTGTCCCTCACCAGTTATTTATCTGTTTCCTTTCGGGAACATTTATTTATCATATTTTCAGAAATCCTTTTCTGCTTTAAAAGTCCTGTTTGAGCACATGCTGAATTTTGTCTGCCAACTGGTCACTTCTTGGAAAAGGGAAAAAGGCTGAGCCTTAGGACATGTCCGTTTAACTATTTCAGCAAATATTTCAATTACTGCATCAAAAGTCCCACCCCTCTCCCAGTGAGAACACAGCCTGTTCAGTAAACATTTTCAGTGAACATTTTTTTTAAGTTGCATGATAGCTGGAAAACAAACAAACAAACAAAAAAATCCACATTCCCACCCTTATACCAAGTACAATCAACTGCAAAAACAAGAATGAGGAATTTAAGCCCTCAGAGTGTTAATTCTGATTCACTTATTCCACTTTCAACAACGCGGTCAAGTTAGGAAATTCGATTTCTTACTTTGTATTCTGGAATTGACAAAGGGAGGAGAGAGATTGTCATGCGACCCAAGGTCTCTGCTCGCCATGTGATCATAGTGAGTCCCATCTCCATAGTTCTGTCAACAAATTGGGGAAAAAAACACATTTTTACAAAAGATTAAATGGCAGCTTTCAAAACCTACAGGTCCCTATTTCCCTTCGAAGTGCTAAGCCAGCTACGAGAAATACCCTTCCCTTTATTGTCTTCCCCTATCGATTCTGCTGGAAGCGACGTGTTCCAGAACGTTTTAAAGCTGTTGCAAATTTTTATTTCATTAGTAATTGACTTTGGTTTGCAGCGTGTGTAATCCTGAACGGGTGACTGAGAGGAGGCTCCTGGAATTTTGTGCTGAGCCGTTCAGCGTAAAGCACACTCTCTGCATAAAACGCTTCTTGCCCATAACATATGCAAGAACAGCAAAGAAATACTTCTTTTAACATTTTGCTTTTTAAATCTATTTTTGTGTGGAAATTTGTCGTCTTAATCACCTATATACACACACTGACCTGTAAGAAAAAAAATCCAGTGGGTGTAGAAAGTTACTTCTCACTGAAAAATTAACCCTGCATAGCCCTCATCCTTCATGTGAGCAGTTCTGCGTGTGGGTAGCGAGTGGCAGTGACCCCCTCTTGCCCTGCCACCACACTGCCTTGTCAACCCCAGGACTTCCCTAGGGACCGACAGCATCAGATGCTACCCACAGAATCAGGAACGTACAAAACTATGGCAGGATAGGGAGCCTAATTTTTGAAACAGTCTTCTGCTTCCAGTCACTCCATCAGCAAAATCTTAAATTTAAACTACAAATATTGGCCAAGCACGGCGGTTACGTAATGTTTTGTTTCTTCGGTTCAGAAGAACTCACAAGAAACTAATTCTCCCAACATGGAAATAGCATCGTCGTTTCAACAAAGGAGGAAAGAGAGAGAGGTCAGGCTGCTCGCAGAATAACTCTGCAAGTTAATGCACAGCCTCGATTGAAACTCCAGGATTCTTCCCAGGCTCGTGCTCTTTCCTTTATATCTCAAAACTTAATTGTACAACTCACATTCAAGTTTTTGCATGCAGAAATAATCGTGTGTGCAAATTTGGAATTTACTTTTCAAAACATTTTTCCCTCGGAAGCAATACAAGTGTCAAGTTCAAAAAAAGGGGGACAAAAATAAAACTGACAGATGTGAACAGTAATGACGTAATGGATGCTAAGCAGGATGCAAGAAGAAAAGGGGTCGGGCTTCCCTCCCTCAGCGGCAGGGCTGGGGTCCCCCTGCCATGTCGTAAACGGGGGACCCCCCTCGGCTGCAGACATCGCTTCAAACCCCAGCTGGAGCAAGTTCTGCCCAGGGCAGGACCCTCCCCGAGGGGAAAAGATGGACCAGGGCATCTGCATTTCTCCTGCCAGACAGATACTCAAGGGCACAGAGCTCCCGGCAGCGCCGCTCGCGAGCCCTGATCCTCCACGTTAATTAGAAAACAATTAAAAAGCCATTTCAACAAACTGTTTAAATAAGGACATAAGTAAGAGCGAAGCCACTTTTTGCCCAGCGCAAAGTGTACTTCGTGCATTTGCAGGAAGCAAACAGAAAATAATCATCTCGGTACTGCAGCACGAGCCGTGCCCAGCCCCGAGGACGGGCAAAGCCATGATGCTCCAGCCGGGGAGCAGCAGCTCGGGGCGCAGTGCACAGCTGCTCTGCTGGAAATAGCATTTCTGCCCTACCAGAGTAACCGGCATCCCAATCCTGCGGTGTCTAAAGAATTTGGATAACTGTCCACAGCCACAATCAAAATGACTGCCTCCAGCTGTCTCAGAACTCTCAGCAAACACTAAGGCTCGCTGTGCCGGAGAGCGGCTCGGTGGCTGCATTGCCCCGGGGGGGAATCCCACTCTTTGGTGGGGAGTAGAGGAGATGCCCGCGGCCCCATCCAACCTCAGCAGCATCCAAAGCTGAGGCGGGCAGGGGCTGGCAGCTGGGACGCATCCCCAGAGCTCAGACGGTGCCAGCTGTTGGGGGGACATGGAGGTTTAAAACCCTCTTGTTGGGTTTGGTGACACTTGCAGTCCTTAAAAATCCAGCTGCAGAAAATAAAACATTTTGCAGCAGTCCCCCTCTGCTCCACCTGCACCCAGTGGTGGTGGTTAGCAAACATAGATGGTTAATTAATATTCTGGCTACCTGTTAGAAATAGTGGAGCAGATGCCAATTTCAATCACAGGATCGGGTTTGAATGTTCAATGAAAAAAAAAAAAGGAAAAAAAAAAAGCAATTTGAAAGAGAAGACAGCCAACTTTGCATGCCCATTTTTCTATGCAATCAGGTGTAAAACTCATATTTAAGATTGCAAATTTACATATGCGAGAAGTCTGGTTTGGGGAAAAAGATTAGATATACTTACCCTGGATGGACTAGGATGTCCTGTATTCCCCCAGGACCCTGAGCTAGTTCTGTCTTCTACATCTAGGGACAAAAAAGTTCTTTAGGCTTTATTGCAATAATTCTTTCCTTTTGTATAGGCACTTTTAAATTAATGTTTCAAATTAATCTCCTGTTGCCTTTAATTAAGAATCAGGCACAGGGCTACTACGACAGTAGTGGCTTCTGACCCACTGCTTAAATTAACTCATTTAAATTCACAGCAGAAATGAACCGGACCCTCAGGAACCTGAGGTTTGAACATAAAAATTACTTCAGCAGTTCAGTGTTTCTCGGCACTTTAAGAAGTGACTGCACAGCACCAGTCCTTCCAAAATCTCCAGCACAGAAATAGGTGTTATCAAACAGTAAAAATAAAACACGATAAGACAGAGGAAACCTAGAAGTAAGGCGTCTTTGGGGTAAGTGCACCCCTCTCCACCTCATCTAGGCGTTCAGCACACGTTTGTATCTCAAGAAAAGAAAAACACATTCCTAAAGCTTAGCACAGAACGGTTATTTCTCTTTTTTCCTCCATCATTTGATAGAAAATTCATTGCAACCTTTGGGAGACCCTCCAGTAACTTCAGACAGCCCCCTTTAGGGTGTTCGCAACCATTTCCCCCCCATTTGAGGGAGTGTCTCTGGGAATAACCCAGCCCACTGCACACGCGCCAAGAGGCAGTAAAACCTGCACGAAGGGCGTGCACCAAAGGACTCCTATGAGCTCCTCTGAACTTTGCAACGAAGCACAGAAACATCTCAGCTGCCATTTTCTTGGGTGCATTTCATCTGTGCATCAAAGGGCCAGCCCGATGTCACCCCAGGTTCCTGAGCACTGAATGCAAGAGGCTAGACTGCAACGCTACATCTTCCTTGGCAGAAATCAGGTCACAGACACATTGTGCGTGTGAGTGCTCTCCGTATTCCACAATTCCCAGTATTTCTTCTCCGATGCAACTATTTCTCTTCGTCTTTCCCCAAGTCTTCCCTAGCATTAATGAAACCAGTTCGTTTCCATTATAAGCTCCCTTATATGTTCTATCAAATGGGCAGCCCAAAAAAAAAAATATATATATATACATATATATATCTATCCACCAGAAAGCAAACCACAATAGCTTCTTCCAAAGACAAGCAGTGTGGGCTGGTGGGAGGCAAAAGATCCCCTGCAGCCCACTTCGGGATGTTGGGATGCGCCTGCACAGCCGCTGCCATTACAAAACCTTTGCTGAAATGAGTTGGGAGTCTCGAGAGACTTTCCACTTGGCTACAAACTTAATGGCTAAACATAACACCAGTTCCGCGAGGCGCTTGGGCGCAGGTTTAATGGAAGTCTCTGAATAATTCCACCGAAATCATCGTTCGCTCTCGTGTTAATTCAAGTAAATGAGATCGCTCATGCTTAGAGTGAAGCGTATCCTTCAGCGCATTGATGGACTGGACCATGCTGCTTAAATCCATTTCTTCTTTACTTACAGTATGTTAAACATCGGGAAATGGGATTGACATTGATCTATAACAGCATTATTGCACATTTCAGTGCTGTTTTCCAACTTACCCCTGTGTAACCAGTAGCATCCTAATGAAATAATAATAATTTTGCTTGCCTTTTGCCATGAACAAACAGCAGCTTTAATCTAATTGGAAAAAAAATGTATTTGGTCTTGCTGGCTTGAGGAACTGCTGCCCAAGACTATGCACACAAGCAGCTCCCGTTCCACCTGTGCATGGGTTAATCCAGACTTGTAGGATGAGTGGGAACTTCGGTTGTCTGAGAAACCGATATGGTCATTAGCACTTCAAAATACAGGTGCTGTGACCAAATCTGGTTGATTTCTCAGATTAAAAAAAAACAAACCCCCACACAACAAAAACAACAAAAAAAGCCCCCACATTTGTATATTTTAATACTTTCCCCCCAATTACAATTCCTATTATCTCAATAACAGATGAACGTGTTAATAGCACAAGACACTCTTAGGTAAATATTTAATTAAGCTCCAGAAAAAAGAAAGAAAATGTGTATCATTTACCTGACAGATCAGATCAACCATTCTATTAGGTTAATTAGGCATATTTTTAAAAATCGTTTGTATTATGTAACAGGCAATTAAGTCTGTAGAGCCCTGATCCATCGCCTGCTAGAAATTGGTGGATATTATCCCATTGACTCTGATGGGCATCGCCCCACCCTTGAGCATAGCCCCCAAAATCCATCAGCGAGCAGAAGAGGACCAGCATCTGGGGGACTGGGTGACAGCCCCAAGCCTACGCCCGGAGGGGGTAAACCCAGCACCTGCAGGCTTGGCTTCAGCCCCATCCTGCTCCCAGCTCCCTCGTGGAGACCCCTGGGTCTGCTGGTGGGTGTGTAGGACAGAGGGCGAGGGGCAGAGCATCAGCCGGGGAGCTTTGTCTTTAGTAACGAGGAGGCGTTAATCACATAGCTCCCCGTTAGAAACTTCATTTATGGACACACTCTCTGTAAACGTCAGCTAATCTAAAATAATATGTGCTGTCAAGGCCTCCGACGCTGGCTCCTGGCCAGTGCTGGGAGCAAGATTTACACACCAATAAAGCTTTTCTGACTGCTGTACTGGACATTTTTATTTATATGTTAAGAATATAGATTCTGTGGTCTTGGGTGCTCCAATGCATCACCTAAAATAACACTCTGGAGAGCTGTGCAACCCTTCTCCTGCTCCCAGGAGGGACAGGGCATCCCCACGCCAGCCTGGGTGCCCACCATCCAGCTCCAGCTGAGAGTCCACCATCACCTCTTCACTACACAAAAGGAAATGGCCTCAAGTTGCACCAGGGGAGGTTTAGGCTGGATATTAGAAAAAATTTATTCACTGCAAGAGTGATCAGGCATTGGAACAGGCTGCCCAGGGCAGTGGTGGAGTCACCATCCCCGGAGGGGTTCAAGAAACATGTAGATGTGGTGCTTGGGTACATGGGTTAGTGGGTTGGGTGGTGTTGGGTTGGACTTGATGATCCTTGAGGTCTTTTCCAACCTTAATGATTCTTAATTCTTAATAACACACATGATTTAACTCGCTCATGGGTCTTCTTCTAAGTCATGTTCTTCAAAAACCTTTTTGTTTTTGTTTTTTTCCTCAGGTGCAGGGAAGGGGTGCCAAGCTCCTGAGGAAGCCCAACACATGGAAATACTGGCTTCATGGCCAATCACTGGACAGTCCCAACGATGTGCAAGGAACTTTCTACATCCTTACAGCTAAACATACATTTTTGTGGTGAGCCTGGCTGTCCTTCCTGGTGCTCTTTGCTATGTTCTCCCTATCCCTCCCTCCAGCCATGCGTGCCAGTGACCGGGGGCACTATCAGGTGCTTAAAATAACCCAGGAACAACACCTACCTCAGGGCTGGGATATTCCTCATCTCTGCAAACATCCCAGAGTCCCTGAGCCCACCCAAGACTAACCCAGAGAGAAAGTCCTGCCTAGCTTGGGGGAAGCTGAGCGGGAATGATGCTCCTGGGAAAGGAGAGGGATGGATTTTGGGGACGCACCAGATAGATATTAAATGTACACAGACAACATCCTACATACCCAAGTATGCTGTATCAGGTAGAGACTAGGAGACTAACCTCACAGAATAATTCTGCCAGGTTTGCCTAAAATCTAAATTTTTTTGGCATCTCAACTGTGGTTGAAAATTCCCTGCCCTTTACCTGGCTTTAATCCGAGCCCAGACAATGCTCAAGCTCTTCCACCGGAGTTAAAAGTTCTGAACCCTCATTAGAAAATGACGAGCAATGGCTCTTGTACCTTATCTTCAGGGGTCACGTCTTAGCTTTCGACCAATTTTCTTTGTATTTAGACTTAAATGTGCAAACTACACTATATTACTCTGCAAAACATCAATGAGAAGGCTTAATTAAGTAACACTGACAGATAAATCCATTTCTTTCACAGTAATCAAATAAAAGCAGGTTGACATAACACAGGAACTTAATACAGTTATTCCCTTGTAATTGGAAAAAGGCCCTTTACTTCTCATTAAAGCAATCTTCTGGGTATTGGCATAATAAGAAGGCTCAGGGCTTTAATACTGCCCTATAAAAGCCCCAAGATACAGACCCCTTAAGCAAACATGCCAGATTATCTAATTCCTTGATCATAGTAGAACATGTAGTTATTGTTTTAAACTACTAATTCTTTATCTTGGCTACAGACAAAAAGAAGGCACTCAGTCCATGCATCATGGAGCTCTATAAAAATGCAAGCTCTAGCTAGGGAAAAAAAAAAAAAAGATGCATTTTCAGAAAAAAAAATCCCTAGTTCTTCAGCTGCGAAAAGGAGAGCTTAGCAAGATGAAAATTGTTCTTGGACATAAACAGTTATAAAGAGCAAATAAAAAAATAAATAAATGAAATGTATTTATTTATTGCATTTGTCAATTTGCTGGAAAAAATATTTTTCCAATGGAAGCAGACCTAGCCAAAGTCTTCCTGCTGTTGCTGGCCTGCGAGCAGATTCAGGGTGTCACGGGAGAGGGTTCAGCGCCCGTGTGATGGGTTATGCTATGCCCAGAGCTCTCAACCGTTCCGCGTGCCTGTGGCTATGATGGGGTTCTATGGTGGGGTACTGCTCTGGGAGCGCTCGAGGAGCAGATGGGCGTCTGCACCTTGCACGCGTGCTCCTTGTCTCTTCTCATCTTGTTTATAAGAGCGCTCTTGGTGTGATCCAGGGAGCTATCAACAGCAAAAACCCAGCTAACTTCTGTTCCCCCTATGACCAGCCTTCAAACCGGCGGCACTTCTCTCTCAGCAGAAAAGAAAAAAAAAAACCTCCCTAATTACTACCCAGTTAATCTAGCCTGGTTTACTAATAATTTAATATGACAGATACTGCAAGAAGGTTTGTAAGCTCCTAAACCTAATTCCAGAAATTTATTATGTGCCCTGTAAGTACTGCCACTTAGGTAATTAGGACAGTGAAACCCTAATGACACCAAAGTCAATGCAAAATCCTCCAGTCGCTTATTCTCGGAGCTTGGATTTATCCCAGAGTGCATAAACTTGAACACATATGTAATTTTCTCCAGAATCTGGCTCCGGTAAATTAACCTCACTTAATCACAAGCATTAGGCAATGTGACATTACAAAAAGCAAATCATCATGGACAGATTTGGTCAGTTCTTCAGAAGGTGATTCATACGTGATTAATACAGTGCCATTTAAATAACTGGAGCTTCACTCAGCACCTCGGAACTTGTATCTAAAAGCAGCAAAACTGGCATTTAAATGGAGTCAAACCACTCCTGAGCATTTTAAGCAAAGAACCTCGGAAAAAGCATTTTTAACTCAATCCAGAAAGGATGTCCAGGGCTGTAGACCAAGACTGGCTGGATTCAAATCGTGTTACCTCTGATCTGGGGAAAAAAGAATTGCAATCCCCACTGATGACACCCCAGTGCTGGAAAGTACTGCAAATTCATAAAGGTCACTAATGCTTAAAGATGCATGGAGGAACACAAAGTGCCGATTTCGGGGGCCAAAAACTGCACTTATGCAGAGGAACAAGCTCCAGAAAACCTCCAGTTGAGCAGCTTCTGGCACCGATGTTCTTTTGCCACCTAAAAGAAGGAGGGATGCTAGTGCTCCCCATCTGCTAAGGAGGCTCCAAATGTGCCCAAATGAATAAAGGTATGTAATATGCACCTCCCAGCTCCAGAAAAATAAAAAAGTTCAGAATTATGTCACTTAAAGGACATTATATTATGTAATATATTGTAATATAATGTGTAATTATTGTATTATGTATTGTAATAATATATGTGATAATAATATGTGTAATTTCAAATTATTTTCACAGTCAGCTGCTAGCTCTGACCCGCCATGGGGCTCTCGCATTCCAGCCCCTACTTTATTTTAAGGGGTTGTGATGCACAAACTGGAGGCACAACTAAGGCTCCTTGACCTCCATCATAACGCCCAGTCCCTTCAACCTTCTTTAGTAAAAGTTTAATTGAATCCCTTGAGGTGCTTCTAAAGACTTCAGAATTAGAAAGTCAGTATTTTTTTCCTGGAAAAACACCCAAATCCAGAAAAAAAAAAATAAAACCAAAACAAACTCCTCTTTGCAGGGATAATCCAAGCAAATATTTGGGAAATCATCCAAGCCTGCAGCAACAACGCAGGACAATAAACTATAAGACTGTGGAATACAGTTTTGTTTGAACCTCCCACTACCTCCAATAACAAATTGGGGCACATAATGGAAAATCTTAAAATCACAGGCTAGGAAATCATGTTCTCCTGCTTTGCTCTGGCAAATAGCAACTCTGATATCACAGGAATTTTGCTCATAGAGAGTCGGGGAAAAGAAAAAGAAAAAAAAAGAAAGAAGACTAGCAAAAGTAACTAAACTCAAGAAGTTTAAAAAAAGCAATTCCATTTGAAAGATGATCTATACTAAAAACCCATGCAAAAAGGAGTATGCGCCAGAGGAGAAAAGAGCACAGTGGTAGAGCTTGTTAATTCTGTAGGAAATGTGATTACGAACATTGATTTCTCCACCGTTCATCCTCACGTGCTGCTTAACCATGCTTCACATGGAGCAAACTTCCCACTGGAGCGATGGGAGCAGGAGGCTGGGATCTGTACCAGGAGAGAGCTTCTGGTTCCCACCAGTCTGAGCGGTATTTTGAGTGATTTTGTTGGAAAACAGGTATTACCCAACATCACAGTCAAATTCATATTATTCGGGGGGATGACACCAAGGATGTTTATTAAAGCACAAAGATCACTACCTCAACCTTTCCAGACAAAACCAAAGCACGCTCTCAATCTTTTGCTGTACAATATGACGTTCTCCAGGGCGTGAAGGTGTCTCACGGTGCACTCCAAGAACCTCAGCTTCGCCTACCCTTCTATTGCCATCATCCCAGCACGTCTACAAATCCTCAAATGAAATAACCCGACTACTATGCTCATGGGACTAAACAGAAGCAGCGAACCTATCTATCTAGGTATTATTTTTTAGATGTTCAAAGAGTAAAGTAAGCAGAAAGGGCAAATTCAGTTTGTTTTCATCAGCTAAACCTCCTTGCTATGAAAAAAACAGGGGTGAAATTCTACTTCTGTGGGAGTTTTCCATTTGTTTCAATTAAGACTAAAGCCTCTTCAGTATTTGTGTTATCCAGGATAAACAATATTTCATGTTTAAAACAGGAATGTTCAGAAAAGCAGCACAAAGCCATGACATTTAACAAATGTCGTTAATACAGGTGCCTGTGAAAAATCTGTCCTTTATCAGCTTCAGAACAAGAAATACAGAACCGTGGTTCTTTAAGTTTTCTTTAACTCAGTGCTAGGCCATATTCTTTTAAAGGGTCTGAATAAATTACATACCAAGCCAAAGATAATTCCTGAAGAACACTCATTTCATGTGCATAAGCGCAAAATAATATTTATTGATAGAATTATTTGCCTTTTGGGCTCTGACACAGAATTGCATTACTATAATTCCAAAATACTGTAACAAACTTGGAAAATATTTTAGCACACAAGAGCATAAAAAATGTTTAAATTGATGACTAAAAATGTTTAAATTGATGACTTTTTATCTTTCATGAATACTTAGGACATAAATTTCAGAGAAGAGTGCTGTGTTCTTGGATTTACCTATACAGCAAATGGGACCAATTGTGGAAGATCAGAGTGAAAGAGAAAAAAAAAAAATCTTCCAAATGGTCATTGGTGAATTCCAGATTCTAATTATCTAAAATGACTTTCCAAAGGGGAAAGGTAATATACTGTAGTCAAAACAAATACATTTGCTTAACCTCCCTGAAAATGCCAAAATGTGTTTGCCCCGGGAAACGATGCCAAGGAAAATGTGGATTCCTACCCAGCACCTGACTCCTGCACATGAGGAGCTGGTGTCTCCTGGTCCCCCAGCCTCATGTCATCGAGCCAGGGAAAATCCAGAGTCTGGGTTATGATCCCCGAGGGGTCCTCGACACTAAGGTCTTTGAAGAAAGTTGTTTGGAAATAAAAGAGTTAACAGAATAGGGGTGGATTACAAGCCATCAACTGCTTCTTTTATATTTTTAACAAAGATAATCAGAGACAGGCTTGTATGCTAAAAATATGAAGTATGAAAACAAAACAAAAATAAGACAAAATAGTGAACGTGTGTGGCAAACAGTGGACAGTTTGCAGAACAGCTGTTTCACTTCTGCAGTAATTCGTCCAGGACATCTTCACCTGCATCAGGAAAACCTTCTGTGCTAACCCCAGTGTTTCCCCAGAAGAGATGGCCAGTACACAGAACAGGACATGGAAAAAGACAGACATCTTCAGATTTGAATTTTTTTTCCCCCTTGAAGATAAAATTATATTAGTCTATTAAGTAATGAAAGTAATTTTATATGGGATTTAACAGCCAAAGTACCCTCAAATGAGAGGGAAAAGGACTAAGATCTTGACACGAAAGAGACATTTTGTACAAACGATTAGCATTTCTCATTGTCTGAATTACATTTGTGTCAAAAGTGAGAAGGGTGGGAAAAAAATCCCAGCCTCTAATTATGATGATCATACTCAGACAAGTGTGATAAACAGACACTTTGGGGTTGCTGCTTCCTCCCTGTGCTCTGAAGCACCTTAAGAACAGCACGTCAGATCCTGCTAATACAAATTAACTTAAACACGCTCGTTTCATGGATTGAGACCTTTTCTGCTGTTTTGGTTTTCAAAGGAATTTTTTTCCCCCTGAGTATTATTTTTTTTAAAACTAAATAATAAAAAAAATGAGCTCAACAAAAAATGAGAGAATACAGAAGGAAGATTAAAGAGCGGTAGATCAAGGGAAGAGTAAGTTGGTAACCTGGACATTTGGTAAGCTAGAGGACTGGCAAATTTAAAATGCAATATCCATTGATGTGATCTTTTTTGAAGACTCTGTTCTAAATATCATCAGGACACGATAAAAAAAAAATTGACAGGCGGTGATCTGGAAGAAGGGCAGTATTGAAGCTTGAAGGTGACAGAAGTAGTTAAGGAGTGACTTTATCGGGAGAAAGGAGCCAGGAGATGGAACAAAAGCCCAGACTGCGAAGGGCCATGGAAACCAGCGAAGAAAACTTCAATATGACATGGGAAACAGCGGGGAGGCAATAAAGGGATTGCTGAGGAACCGAACGGGGGTTTAACAGCAGACAATAGAGGGGATGTTGACAGACTACGGGCACAGGACAGGGAGAAGTTGCACCACGCTCATGCAACTGTTGGGGTTGAAAAAGGAAAGAGGATCAGGCAATGTGCGGATCCATGCACCTCCTGCACGCGGGAAGGTGCGGGGAATTATCCTTTCCGTGTCAGCAATGCAAAGAAAGCACAGATTGAAAATGGGAAATTTCTACTCCTTATTTATAAATGATTTACTACTGGTTTGCTCAAGGGATTAGACACAAAGCTTCAGGTTTTTTTATATTTTTTTTTTCAAAAAAAGTAGGACCAGCTGCCAGATACATACAATACACTTCAATCACTCGTGTTAAAGCCACAAATAATTGGAAAATCCATTTGAATCAGATGGACATTTTCTGCCTGAATTTCCAAAGTCTGTACAAATACCCGCGGACAGGCTGAGGCACCACTTGACAGCTCTGGCTATAAAACATCACCAGTGTAAACAAACCAAAACTGTTCTCAATCTTCATATTCATCACAAAGAATTGCATTGTCCTGCCGTCGGATGAGGTCATAAAACCTCGCATTGTAGCCAGTAGAGTTACATAAGCTATCCCCTAACACACATACGACATAGACTTTGTGCTTGTAAGGACAGATGACTTCCACGTATCCATTCTCTTTGCCTACCTTCAGCATTTCATAGCTTTCTTGCGGATCTGCTGGAAATGTAAGCAGACAGTAAGAAAAAGCTTAAGGTTCTAGTCATCTTGCCCTTTCCAGCTGATCAAGGCTGAAGCTCTGATTTTGTTCTGGTTTTGGATAGTTAGGGGGTGGGGAGTGCTGTAGCGAAAGGGTTTCCTGAGCAAAATTAGTTTGGTGGGTTTTTTTAAACTCAGTTTAGTAGGAAAGTGCCTGTTTTTCAGGACTGTTACAAAATGAATGTGATTTGTAAACTGTTATCTCATTAATTTACTGGATATTCGTGTATAGTCTGTATTAAAGTACTTAATTTTTACTTGAACCCAACAGCACAGAGCACTCCAAAGTTACGATAATTAGTCACACTGCTCCAGGCAAAGCGCATATGTTCTACACCATGACCTAAAAATATGCAAGAGCAGATCTACTCAAACTCTCCTTGTAGTAACAGATTAGGAAGGTCTCGATGTGAAGCAAATGGACATTTTAGTTCCAAACTAGCAATCAAGCTCCAGCTCCTCCGGACCCCACCATATACATGTCAAAGGACCTCCAGCAACAAGGACAAGAGGGGTTGTATCCATATCTGTAAATGTCATTGTCACGTAGACTGTCTGGTGTCTTCTCTTGCAAATAACAAATAAACTCTGCCTCACCCACCCACCCTGCCCACCTCTGCTTCCCAAGGCTGGTGTGAAACCCTTGGATGTTCATCTCAGCTCTGTAGCATTGAGAAAAGCTAGTGAGACCAGGAGTCAAAAAAATCACCTTTTTATTTTAATATTTGCTTTGTTCCCTTTCTGGGAGAACTCTCCATTGAGCTTCTAAATAACTTTTTCTTTTGCACATGTTTGTGTAGTCTACAAAAATATGATCTTTGTAAGGAAAATCTGAATGCAGCTAGAAGACTCTGATTTTCTGCGAGACACAACCACGTAAGACACACTACAAACAGAACAGGTTTACATGGGGAAAAGAAAATGACCACAGAAATGCAACCTAGGCACCCAATACCAAATGAATAATCTCATATTTAACCACTTGAAATGACTTTTTTAGGCATTAAGTCTCTACAAGTGCCTAATCAGATATACAGACCATTCTTTTTCCAAAAAGTTATGCATATTTATATAATAAGACTCCAAAAGTGTGTTGTATGAATTGGAAATAATTCATTCATAAGGTCTACATCCTTAGCGTTAACTCCTCCCCGCACAAGGACCCCAAATCCTTTGGGCAATCCAAAAGCATGCAGGATTTGTGCCCATGTCACAGCACCCTGTGCACCGCGTAGAGCAGTTACTCCGTCTTTACACCCCAGCGGAGAATTTTTTCCCCTGCAGCTTATTGTGAAGCACATGATCCATTATTGTTGTCAGCAACGCAACGTTGAAAATGTTGGATTTAATTTATTAACAAAAATAATATACAGGGAGTTTGATTTACAAGGAGCACCCCTCACAAATTGCTAAAATAAGCTGAGTATAGAGCAGCATTTAATAACTTGCTACCCAGTTACACTGCGTTAGTAATCTCATTAACAGTTGGCAGCAAAGTTGCAATACATCACAACAATCTGGGGAGGGCACCAGGGCTCCCGCAAGGCAGGGGAAAAGAAGAACCAGGTTAATGCTCTGCTCGTGGATGTTAAGGAGATTATTTCGTGGAATAAGTCAGTCCAATAATTTACAGCATCATGTAGGCAACGGCACACTTAGCACACGGCAGGTGCTCTCATGAAACACTATCTGACCTGATTTGAAAAGAAAAAAATGCCCAAAATTGCGTTCTTAAACTTGATGCAGGCAATTTAACTATACCATTTTATATTTAAATATTAATATAGAAGAGACCCACTGCCTCCAGGGAAACTAGGGGAAGAAGCAGGAAGACAGGCATCCTCAAAATTAGGTAGTGTGTTTCAGTGCTGAAATATCTCATTAAAAACTTAACCCAGGCACCCTCAGTTTAATCCAGGAAACTCCTATAAAAACCAGGGTCCTGGCATTTAAATGGGGCTGGATGAAACCTGACCCAGAAGAGCCCAGCCTGGGACAACATTCCGGAACCTGTAACTGAGCTGGAGACCTGGCTCTGCAAACTGACCGTGCAGAGAGATTGATGGCAAAGGCAGTGAAGGAATGGGGCTTTTTCCTACGTGTTTTTGAGTGACAAACAACAATAATAAAAAAGTTAATATTTGTTTTCACTTGTGTGCAGTTTTGCTTCAACTTCAACTGTCCATAACTCCTGTTAAAGTTGATGAGTGGCTTGGAGGTTGTAAAAGCAAATAAATGGAACTGATAATTAATGGAAGCAATCCAGTGGGCTTAATTCCTCTCTTTTCTGCCTGCAAAGTCTCAAAGCAGAATTTAGCTCTAGATACTGTCAAAACCCAGGGGAATGGAGTTTTTCACCCGTCTGCACTGCTGCAAAGCCCCCAGGAGCATTGTCATTCCAAAGCAGCCATGCCTTGGAGGGTCTTGGACCATGCCTGGCTGCTGCCAGCTGCGTGGCCATGGGGCAGGAGCTGTCGCCGTGCTGTCCCCATGGGGTCATCCCTGTGCAACTTCAGCAACTGGCACAGGGCAGGGCTGGGTGAATCCTCAGTGCACTGTGGCAGCACCGAACCCACCAGCCAGAGCCCAAGAATTTAAAATAAAATAAAATCAAGCATTAAAAAATAACGCAAACTTCATTCCCCACTTACAGGTGCGGGATAAATTCAGTGATCAGCTCATCCCCTTTGAATGGAGAGTTCAGAATCAGGAGTCATCTGGTAGAGCCATGTCTGTGTATGCTTCAGTACGATGCTGTTATCTAAACCAGATTTTTTGCAGACCACACCAGCAGCTGGGGTTTGTACCTCCCTGGCCAGTACGTGACTGGTTAATTTTCAATATTTATGTTTCTTGGAAACAGAAAGATTAGTGAGGAATGTGTAACTGGAAGAAGCTGAGGTGAAAAAAAAAAAAAAAAGACAGAAAAACAAACCAAAAACCAGCCACCACCAGTCCAGCTCATCCACCAACTGGCTGTCACAAAAGTCACAAATTACACCCACTGCGGGGAATCAGAGATGCTGTCCTGATTGCAAACCATGCACATCTGATGAAAGGGAAATCAAACCTCAACAGATGAAAAATATCTAATGAAAACAAAGGACATTTTCTGCTAAACTTGTAGTCTTTGGAGAACAGCGCTTTAATTCCAGCCTACTTTAGAATGACTTCATCTATATGAAAATGACATTAGAACTGCCCCGGATGTATTCGCATTTAAAGTGCACTGTGACAGCCCTTAGCAAACACTTCCTATTTACCGGACACTTGCTATCGTAAGACAATCCATGTTTCTGGGCAAAGAATATCAACTGGCAAGGGAAAAGTCTACCAGAAATCAATTCTACAGAAATTTTAAGTGATCTCTTACACTGCAGTGTTAAAGGATTTCAAAAGCAAGGCAAGTGAGTTCATTATATTTTCAAGGACACGCAGTGACTCCACCTGGCTTAACACACCCGGTGGTTTAAGGCAGCCTTTGGAGGTAAAGATAAACCACTGGTTAAAGGTTAGTGATGGCAAACTAGAGGCTTTAGTGCCTGGTACAGGTTGTGCTTGTAACAACCAGACATTCCCAAAGCTTTTTAAAACCCTTCAGTTTGTTAAAGATGTAAATTTGAAGAGGATGAATACTATGGCCAAGAAGGGGTTCTGGACAGGCAATCACCCCAACACGCTGCCTACACGTGGGCATATTCCCTCTCTTTCACTCTCAGACTTGAACTTACAAGGAGAGAGAGAGAGAGAGAGAAAAAAGGGATTGGGAGCCCCCAGCTCCAGGTGTACCATCTCCCCGAGGGCCGTCGGCATGCGAGATTCCACACAGTTTGCAATTCTGCAACTCTCCACAACACTCACAGCTGGGCAACATGAACCCCAAACCCCTATTATTTGTGTCCCAATGTCCTACACAGAAGAGTTCTTCACTGCAATGGATGCAGATATACATGGTATAAATAAAGAACTACTCACTCTTAAATTTGGGCACTCAGCTCAATTCCCCATTGCCCAATCTCTATTTTTCTACCCAAAACAAATATGTCCGAAGTCTCCATGGAAGTTTTTTAGCCTTCCCTTGATCTTCAGGGGAATTACTGCTAGCCTTCCCCATGCACCTGTTTTGAAGCTGCTCACACATCTCTCATGAAAACCCTGCACAATATATTAATAAAATGGGTTTTAAGCACCTGACTTGAAAAACATTGAACAAAAGCGTTCCATCATTGATCAAGAATCATCCTTCCTGTCTCTTGTTACTACACTCTGATGCAGTGGGCTAGATTTCGCTTGGGCTGAAGGCCCCTCCTTTCCAAAATCGCATGCTCGAGTTCAACCCAAAGTTGATGTCAGGTCACGCTACACATTGCTGAACCCAAACAGCTCAACTCACGCTTGGTTAAAATGAAACTTGCTTTGCTTTCTCTCTTTTCTCCAGTTTTTATGGTGCATTAAGCTCAGCTCATGTTTTTTTGCTTTTCACTGCACGCACAAGTTAGAGGTTTCCTTTAGGTTAAGAAGAAAAAAAAACCCAAATGCCCAGATAATTGCATCGTTTTTCCCCTGGCCCAATTAAACACCAAATATTGAGTCTTGTGGTGCAATGTCGAATTGACAAAACCACACAGGAGGCTCATAATGCTCTCTGTTGACTTAAAGAAAACTATTATTCACCTTCCACTGCTTATGCCCTCTCTGGTCCAGATCACACTAATAATTAGGCATTTAACGAAGAAGAAATTCCAGGTGACTGCCCAATGTCTATGAGGTATCATAGAACATCTCTACTGAGAATTAGATATTTTGTCTAAAATTTCAATATACATAAAAAGTAGTAAACATGAGAACATCCACAAATTAAAAAAGAAAATCTATTTAAAGGCATTAAAAAAGCAAAAAAAAACCCCACATCTTTGATGTGAGAATTGCATTTTAAACATTTCCTGCAACATCACAACACATCAGGTCAGTTTTAAACCATCATTTAACGTCATGTCTCCTGGTTAAACTGAAACACTTTAATGGAAAAGAAAATACACGTGCAATCATATGCCCTCTTCAAAAGAAGGGATAAATAATATGGGTGTCTATACATCAACTGAAAACATTTCAGGAGACAAAAAAAAAAAAGAGAATGAGCAAACAACTGCATTCATGTCTTTTTCACAATATAATGTTTACACAAGGAAAAGTCTATTTGTCTTCAACGACGCCACAAATTACTGACGATGTGTTTAGATTTGGGCATTACGTAGCAAAAAATAAATGCCTTTTCTTTATCCCAAGCTGTGTAAAATCAATCACATACTACACTCTGAGGGTTTGCTCAGGTACTTTAAACCAGGCAAGCAGAAGAGGAACGGCAGCTTTTAAACATCGCATTGCTGCTATGCCATCGGTGGAACAAACTTCCCCGCCGCCACACGTTTTCTTTCTCCAGAAAATGAATGCAGTGTGCTCGCAACATCCAGAGAAGGGAGCAGCACAAACAGGTGATGATGACAACTGAATCGGGTGTGTAACGCTTTAAGTGTCTACTAACTCATTCTGCATTGTAACAGAAAAGCTTTGTGGAAAAAAAAAAAAAAAAAAAAAAGCATGACATCCACATGAATGCCAAATTAATTCATTACGATCAGCACTACCGCAATGAGCACCAAATTAATTCATCACTGTAGAACACACAAAGCATTACCCACTTGTTAGGCTTCCTGACAAAAAGAAGAGGACGCCCATCCTCAGCAGATGCAACGCGCATGGTCGCAGGTACGGCTGACCATAGAGCACCGACTTGATGGCTCGCAAGGAACCCTTCCCTTACAGCACCCATCCGTCCATCCTGGCACACAGCACTGGTTTTAAACACAGAAAACTGCTAATGAAGTTCCCTTTCTTCAGAATGGATGATTTAATTGATTTTCTCAAGGTTTTCTGTTCTTCTTGCAGGATAACAACAAATACCAAATGTATCTTCAAAACCTCCTCAGCCTTCAGCATTTATTTTACATCAAGTGCAAGGTCCTGCACGTGGGTCGAGGCAATCCTAAGCACAAATACAGGCTGGGCGGAGAGTGGATAGAGAGCAGCTCTGAGGAGAAGGACTTGGGGGTACTGGTGGATGAGAAGCTCAACATGAGCCGGCAGTGTGCGCTTGCAGCTCAGAAAGCCAACCGTGTCCTGGGCTGCATCAAAAGAAGCATTAGCAGCAGGTCAAAGGAGGTGAT
>WKFP01015389.1:1927543-1976022 GCA_011057875.1 Pterocles orientalis
ATCACTTCTTGTGTCGAACATCTCCGGACTGTTCAGCCTTTCCACTAGACCCTTTCGAGGCACCGTAACTCAACTGCATTTTATAAAAAGGGATGTTTTGAGAAATTGTCACTTCTGGACAGCTTCCACTCTTCCACAAATAGCTAAGGGAAGACTGCAAAGCTTGAAGCCTTTGCTAAGGATAACTCACCTAATGGCAGCATGTGATTTTGAACTGAGATCACCAAGCAAGGCTTCTCCTGAAGACTTCTCCATCTCCTGCCCTTTGCCCCTGCACCAGCTGCTCTTTTGAAGGCTGACCATATGCTCATAAGAAACTTGGGGGGCTCTGAGTCTTACTGTTCCCAAGAAAGTCACAATTCTTTTGCAAAGGAACTCACAAAAAAAAAAATTAAACTTAAAGCCACCTGTAAGGGAAGGATGGAAACCACTTCAGCACCCATCATCCTTGCTGGACCCAAGGTCCCCCACTCTAAGGAAAACTCCTCCCACAAGTGTCAGAGAAAGCAGAGGCTCCCGCAGGGAAAGATGCCAAAGGGAGAAGTTTCAACGCATCATCGGAAATCCTCCGTCTTTAGTTCATCATTCAACCCATCTTTCTACCTCACAGGGACTTTGGAGAATGCTGCTGAGAAATAAACCTGGGAAAAGAGTCCATGGCTTTGTAAAAGGTGTTTTCAAGCAAATTCGGAGCTTTTGCATCTGATGGGTCATTAGGAAAGAAATCATCCTTAAAGTGATCCTTTGAAATGAAGTTGCAATATTCAAAACTGTAGAGATATGAAATTAAACAAGTTACGTCCCTCCTCCACTACAATGAAATATTTTTTCATGTTACACACCTTAATGCCACACAGTGAAAGCAGAACAGCAAGCTCAAGAGATTGAAATTTTACACCCACCATATCTAGATACGAGTTCCTCTTGGGACATCCTGCCTCCCTCTTGGCAATTGCTAGTAGAAGGGTTTTCCAGCAGAATTTGGGGAGAATTTTCATCCCTCCTCCCCTCTCTCCCTTAACAGCATTTTGCTAAACTAGAGAGCAAGAACCAAGCCACCGCTCCCAAACCAACCCTGGGTGTCTTTAATGGTAGCAACGCCAGCTGAGCTCCTCATCTTAGAAGAGCTGACTGAAAAACCAGAGCATTATGTCCTTTAGAGGATCTGCAGATTATTTTCAGAAGTGCTGATAAGAAGCAGGCGCTCGCTGAAGAGCCCACTGCAGCGGAACTGTGCGCGAGATCGTTTCAGCACATCCTGTTTACAGCCTGTGCTACTTTCTGAGCCATTCAACCATGGCAATTGTTGTCCTGCTGAATATGTTAATGGGGATATTTTTATATAGCTCCAGAACATATTTACAGACCACAGCAGACTTTCAACAACAATGAAAACTTGCAAGCGAGTAAATATAGGACAACCATCCAAAAACAACCAGCTATCCTTCAACACATCATCTTGGCATTTGGGACACCAGCTCCATTCAAAACATATGTTGGAGAAAGCTTCCCAGCTTCGATGAAACGAGGTGCTTCTCTGCCTTCTGCTTTCAGTTTCGGTGCATAGAACTCTGCCATAGAATTCTGATGATGTTGTAAAACCTTTTGTAAGGGGAGTGAGCAGGAGCCCACGGGAGGGTGGCCATTGGTGCCAACATTAGGGTGGCCAAGGGTGAAGACATGGTGCTGTGGTGGGCACCTCCGTGACACCAGAGACCTGCCAGACCCAGCCTGGGCAAGAGCTTACACCCACTGTCTAGCTCTCCCATGAACATTTAACCCCGATAAAACACAGGGTCTGCCTTCCACTGAGGTGTTGGCAGTATTTTAGGATATTTTTGATTGCCCCAAGCCCACATGCAGAATTAGAGCCACAGAGAGAGGCACTAGGTATTTTAATTATATGTTTATTTTAGAAGTAAACAGAGATCAGTTCAGTGAAAAGGGACTAACATCATAGAAGCAACAGGAAGGTTTCATTTTTTGCATCCCAATCACTATTTCTTCCATTCTTTAAAGTTACTTGTGTCCCCATATATGGCAATTTTTAACATATGGCATAAATCTAAACCTATTTTTTGCCTACGATAAGCACAAGTACAAATGCAAGAATCTTCATAACTCTCAAGTGTTATGAAGTCAGTATATTTTCCCCACTTAATTTATTCAAGGTTTCTCTTTAAAAAAAAAAATCACTATAAATTTTCAGCTCTAGTAGCAAAAGGTTTATTGGTCTTTGTACTTCATTAAAGGTTTTTTATAAAGTCATGTTTGTTCTTTTGAGTAGCAAATAAAACTACTGAAAAGGGCAGGTTGCTTTTTAAAAGAGACTGATATGACCTAAAGGGAACACATTTTACTGTAGTGAAATAAACTGAGGAAACAGTTTGCAGATTA
Organism: Pterocles orientalis; assembly: GCA_011057875.1. Taxonomy (NCBI): domain Eukaryota; kingdom Metazoa; phylum Chordata; class Aves; order Pterocliformes; family Pteroclidae; genus Pterocles; species Pterocles orientalis. Next base: position 1,929,941 of record WKFP01015389.1, read on the forward strand.
AAAGCCCCTTAAAAGGAAGCATCATCTTTGGGAGAAGGAAAAAAAAAAAATCTTTGCTGAGGAAAACAGCTGGAAACAGGAAGCTTGTGTGCTTTCATCCTGCCTACTTTGATAGCACAGCATCCCCGTATCATAAAAAGGCAAAGAGACTGGTGTCAGCTGCAGCTTATTTCAACTGCACAGGACGAGGCAGGGGGGAGATGCTTTGGGGATTGTAAGCAAGACCAGCCACAGCCCAGTATCTGAGTTCACACATACGTGTATATATGTATATACGCACATGTATACGTATACACACAAACATCTATTTATAGTCTTTGAAAACTTGATAACAGGGAAAAGGGACGGAGGTTCACAATCTCTTCCAAGCCCCACGAACCAGCACCTTGTACACTCGTGCTCTGTACTCTCAGCATTGCTGTGACTTTTTTGGAGGGACGAGCCCTTTGGTGGTGCTTCTCCCATGATGATACGCACATGCTTCTTGACACCTCAAAATTCAGACTAAACCCCACTGGGTGTTTTCCTAACAGCATCATTATATCTCCAAAATGCAAGCTGTCCTTGTGCTGTGTGATGCTACCAGTTTCTTGATTTTAGAATTTCTTCCTTGCACTGCTTTGAGTGATGTCCTACCCAGCAGCCATGGCAGAGGTGCCTTTCTGGTGCTCCCGTGCACGCCTTCTGCCCGGACAAGCCTTGCAAACAGACTGTTATTCGTCCAGGACAAGCAAAACACAGCAGGAAAATATGACACAAAACCTTCCAAATCGACTCTAGTCTTGGGCAAGGCAGCAGCATTTTCTTACTCTTTCCAGGCAGCTAACCAAGCATATTCTTCTCTCTCATTTTTTATTTTTTTAACTGCTTTCCCCTATGACAGTGTTTCAATACTCTGCGTGATGTTTCACCAGAAGACAAGAGGTATATACACAAGGACCGACAACCTTCAATTTGAAAGTTTCCATTAATGGAATTAATCATGTTTACACAACTTCCTGCTGTTAAACTTATTTCATATCCTCATATCTTTCATCCAAGCTATTTCCCCTACCAAGAAAAGAACAAAAACTTCCCCAAGGGCACGGGATCTAGTCAATTGTTCACAGTAAATGCTCTCTCCTGCTGTCTCTCTGTCTCTGCCAGCCCATTTCAGAGTCTCCTAGCTGCCCTTAGCAAAGGTTGCTGCTGTTCCACTGACTACCTGGAGTCTTCTGACTCCAATACCCTGTTCTGCTCCCAGTCAGACCATGGCTCAATAGTTCAGATGGGTGACAATTCACTGCCCACAGTTGGTGCTTTCACTCCAAGACCTCTTGGGAATAAGCATCCAGAGAAGAATCTCAAAGAGAAGCACTCCTGAGCTCAGTTCTGAACATATAGAGAAAACATCCCTAAGGCACATAGAATCACAGAATCATTAAGGTCGGAAAAGACCTCAAGGATCATCAAGTCCAACTGTCAACCCAACATCACCCAACCCACTAACCCATGTCCCGAAGCACCACATCTACACATTTCTTGAACACCTCCAGGGATGGCGACTCCACCACTGCCCTGGGCAGCCTGTTCCAATGCCTGATCACTCTTCCAGTGAAGACATTTTTTCTAATATCCAGCCTAAACCTCCCCCGGTGCAACTTGAGGCCATTTCCTCTTGTCCCATCACTTGTTCCTTTAGAGAAGAGCCCAGCACCCACCTCACTACACCCTCCTTTCAGGCAGTTGTAGAGAGTGATGAGGTCTCCTCTCAACCTCCTCTTCTCCAGACTGAACCCCCCAAGCTCCCTCGGCCGCTCCTCATTGGACCTGTGCTCCAGACCCTTCCCCAGCTTCATTGCCCTTCTCTGGACCTGCTCCAGCCCCTCAATGTCCTTCTTGTGGCGAGGGGCCCAAAACTGACCCCAGGATTCAAAGTGTGGGGGAACCATGTCTTCTCCACTTGCATGTGTGGAGGTTAACCCTTTCATGTACCTCCACAGCTCCTAGAGCAGGCCATGGCATCACAATGCCAGGGATGGGCAGGGCAGCAGTAGTCATGTATGAAGGGTAAATTATTACCAAAAGGTGACAGACCAACTCTTTGAAGCTCAAAAGCACTAGGATCTTAAGTTCTGGGTTTGGTCCATTACTACTCTACCATACACACACTTCAATAATCGAAGAGCCCACAAATACATCTATGTGCACACAAAAATGCACACTGAGAAAAATTAAAGTAAATCCAACTGATGGCATAACTTTGCATTTGTTGCATAACAAGCCTACTTTACGAGCACCGAGCTTTCAATATTCTCCCCTAAGAACAAGCAATTATGAAGGTGAAGAAAGGTAATGGCTTTAAAACAACATGCTAATCCCAATATTAGTGCCTTGGAAAGGGAAAACTGCCAGGAATTTGGAGTAATGCCCAGTTATCTGTCTTACCTTCAGTAATAAAACTGTACTATAAACATGAGCGAGAGAGTTCGGATACACTTTAACCTTGCTTTTTTTTTAGCCGTTCTTTGTAGCACAAGTGATAATCTACTGGCTTTAGAAAAAAAAAAAAACGTAGATATTCATCAACATGCCAAATGCAACCTTTATTTAGTGAATATATACTCTTTAAAAGACAAGTTTATTTCATTGCCACCAATGACCATTTAATTCTTGAATAAGTTTAGCGACTGAAATAAAAAGTACTGCAAAAAACCACACAAACCAACACTGGAAATGGCAGCAGCTGACTCGCTCTTCTGAGATTGGGTGATTTCTGGCTGTGAGCTGTAGATGATGAGATTTTAATCCCAAACTATATCACCTAGGGACTCCTTTGGCCCTGTTTACGTCGTACTGTTACTTCTGAATGCATGAAAAAGTTTGGACAAACACCTACAGCCAGCCATGAAAAAGTCGACAGAGTTGACATTATGGTCTGTGAGTGGAAACACATGCACGTGTGAAGGATGCCTCTAAGGATGCACCAGCATGTTCTGCACATGAGATTGCTAATTTCTTAGAATTGTTTTAGAAACACTGGTGCCAGTGCTCCTCCCATTCAACATGAACAGTGGATTCAGATTTTCATCCCTGACGATTTTGTGTCACTTATAAACACTTTTATTTTATTAAAAAAAAAAATCATTGATCGCTTCCTCTTTTTCATTTCACTGGATGTCCTCTGTTATAGTTAACCAAACCAAGCAATAGAGTCAGTCCCCAAGTGTACAGAACAAGCATCGTCCTCACAGGTGACCCCATGGGGAAGATGAGGAGCTCTCAGGGTACCAGGTTTCACACCAAGCTTCTTGTTCAGCGCATGCAGAGCCCTCTGCACACAAATCAGACTCTGTCTGCACTTAATCTGGGAGACACCATAACCAATGCATTGCATCATCAAAAAAAATACATAAAAAAACAGTGACTAGCTTTAAATGCTTGTTTCCTATGTGTGCCTAAGCTATCGTTCAATAGCTGCAGATAAAATGACAGCAGCAGTTTGTTTACAAGCAACATCACAACTGGAACAATAACAGACCAGTAACAAAACCAACAAAAATAAAACATGAGTCAACTTCTTCTTTGCCAGACTGAGGTCTCAAGATGGGCTTGCTCTGCCCCTTGGGAATCCCAGCGCTATAAGCACAATAACAGCAGGACATGCCTCATTTCCTTCAACTGCTCAACATGGCTCTCGCCGAGATGCTTGTAAACTTCCTTCCTCCAAGCATCGGGCTGTCAAACTGTCGTCAGTTCTTGGGACTAATAATATCCTGTTGATGTCTGCACAGATCAACTTCTTCAAAAAAGAAAAAAATAAAATGCATGTGCTTTTGTGCACAGACACATCAGTTAAAGAGAACAACCCAGCAGCAGACCTATGGAACTTGGTTCAGCTGCGATCAAGCCCAAAGTGAGCAAGGGAGCCAAAAATAATAGCAGACTTGGAATTTCACAGTGGAAAATAAATAAAGCTCCTAAAGAAATTGGTTCAGTCCTAATACAGGCTTGGGGTGTAGGAGGAAAGAATATTGACCAAGTGTATCGCTTAGTCCGACACTCAGAGCCTGAGCTGGTTTCCTACAGTGGCAGCCTTCAGGACGTCAGGATCAGCAGTGCTGTAGCGATTCCTCTGGGATGGGAAAACAGGCTCCACATCCCCAAAGGAGATATTTGGTTTTACAGCGTCAGATGAATCTAGGCTTGGAATACGAGCTTGGAAGGAAGTTCACACACACCATAGCTTGAAGCCAAACAAAAGCCATTGTGCAGAGAGAAGCATTAACAAGAATTAATATGTTTTAGATTAATTGTTAAAACTCTGAGATGGAACTTGAAGGATTTGGGTATAGGGAAAAAAAAAAAAAAAACCTCAACCAAAACAAACATTTACTGGAAAATTGAATCTATAAGATCAGACTCCCCTCAGTTCTGGGGAATGGGAATTATGACCTCTTCACCCCAACCCCCATACCAAACAACAGAAATTATTTTCATTCTCTCTTCTTTGGGAAATTGCGTCCGACTCTGATTTTATTTATTCAGGAATTAATCAAGAGTGGCTTCACAAAGAACAATGTGGGACTGCTTGCTCAATCTCTCTGAAAACTACATACTTCAGTGTTTACTTGTGGAATTAGGCACCCACATAAATGTCAGCATCCTTATGCTAAACGACTTGTCTACAACCACATAATAAACAGATGTACATGCTAGGACCAGCCCTGGGGCACTCCCCAAGCCCAGTTTCAACACAGCATTTGAGACCCTAAATCAAAAGGCCAATCAAAAATCAATTTTTTTCAAAACTTTTAAAATTTTCAATTTTAATCAAAAAATTAATTCTTTTCAGGGGATACGAGCAGGTTGTTAGGAATTAAGGGATCCTGCTGGACCTGGCCTAAGCTCAGGCACACAAGACCCCACAAAGCCAACGGTCCCAGAAACGTCTGGAGACTATGACAAGTGTGCAGAGACCCCAAAAATACAACTGTCCATGGGTCCAAATGCTGGTCTGCCCAAAAACTGTGAGCTGTGTTCGCTCCCTCTCCAACTTTCACATCCAGATGCCATCTACTCACTCACTCACCAACAGAAACAAAACCCTTAGGAACAAACCTGGCAATTTATCTATCAATCCTGCAGACATTAAAGAAAACAAACGACAGTGGAATTATTTTGCTGTTCAAATACAATAGGGGGAGAGGAGAAATAACCTAACATTTAGATAGATAGACTTTTATCCAGGTTACCCTCTCAAAACAAGGGGTTTTGCACAAAAGAGAGAAACAAGAGACATTAAAGTGGAGTGGACTCCAAATCTAAACAAAGGGGTGTTCTGGGTTTGTGGTGGTTTGGTTTTTTTTCCTTGTTTAAACAGTTCAGAGACATTTTTTTTTCTTAAATTCTATTAATTTTTCATTAATACAGGTCTTTCATATTTTGTATGATAATAAAATTTGCAATTGTGTGAAGTAAATCAATGATTCAATAAAAAATTAAGCCCAGTATAATCTAACACAAGCAAGTTTTGCAGCAGAGAGCAGAAAACGCAGCCATTAGTTTGCTGTGGCAACATTTATTTATTTTTTATAGGAAATCTGTATAATGGAAAACACACACAACCTCTTGGAATTTTCCTATAAATATCTAAGTACTCCCAAATCACCGAGCAGAATGCAAATACACTCCTCTTTTACTTCTTTCAGGAAATTCTCAATGACTTCCTGTCATAAAGTCCAATAATCACTGTCTCTTCTCTAACGTTCCGTAATTGCTTTGCCGCTAATGTGCATCTCAACTTTCTTTCCAGGAGTAAGTAAAAAGTCTTTTCTTCCCATCCATAACCAGCCCATGCCTTTTAGCATCACACTTCCTCAGAAGCCAGAGCTGTGTTTGCAATTCTCCCAGGAGGTTTCACCTTGTTTTATTTCACCACCATTAAAGTAAACTTGAGTTTAGGTCTTATCTAAGGAGATTTACATAGGTATCATATTTTCATTTTTCATGGAAGTAAATCCATAGATGTGTGTGTGAAAACACAGCCCTCTCTCAACCTTCAGGACTTACTCCTGCGAGCAAAACATTCTCTTCAGACACACGAACTAGCCAGGAGCATAGGATGTGGTGCACGTCTATAGGAGTGCTTTCCCTTCCATACGCCCATGCTGGTGACACCTTCCATGCCCAGAACTCCCTCCTATAGACCTGGGTCTTTACCCTTCTCTGTCTCTTCTTGGCCACATACAATATTCTACTTATTCACGTTTATTACAGCTCTTGGTTTTTATGAGATATTTTGAGAGGTAGCAGAAATGTCCCGTTATATACGGGGCTATTGTTCGTTTATGGTTCATATTCTCAATATTACAAGGAAGTGTGGAGCACTGTTTCTATTAAATGAAGCAATCATGCACCACTCCCTAATGATTCCTTCCCCAGTCCTCAGTACCGTGCCTCAAAGCTGGACCTTGATCTTTCCCAGTCCCCACCATACTTTGGAAAAGCCACTATGAAATTTCCTTCTATTGCCATAAATAAGTCATTAACTCCCAGGTATTTTGGGGGAGTTTGATGGGGATGGTGAATTCCAAAGATCAGTTTCACTGACCTGTAATAAACATGCACCTGTAAGTTAGAGTCACCTATTGACCTTCACTTTACTACCAGTGCCACTGCCTGTAACTCACAGGATCTAGAAATCTTGGAAAAGCAGGATCAGAATGGGGAACCCTGAGTATTCCCAGGACTAGACATGTTTCAGGGATTCGAGGTAAAGACTGTGCTCAGAAGAGTTACCCACCACAGCCTCCAAAAACCCAAGAGCTGTTACTGAGCATCATTTGCAAGCCAAATTCAATCTTGCACAGATGCTGGGAATTTGTAAACCTTACTCCATGTAGGTTTGATTAAAAAAAAAAAAAAATTAACTGCTGCCTTCTTTACGCTTATGATATTCCAGCCCAAGCTATGCCTTCATCTCCCTTGCCAGCTCAATTTACAGGTGTTGCATAGACCACTAGAGAAAGTGATGGATGTTGCATACTCATAAAGTCTTTTAAATCAATTTTTAAAGGTTCAGGTTCTCCCCTGTTCTCTCAGCTGAAGGTGCTGCCACAATATCCTGAAGCTGCAAAAACAGCTCTGCCCAACAGATAAACTACAGGGCTCGGATAAACCCCTGCAGCCCGTACGGGAAGGGTCTGTGCCCCAGCCTGGCTGCAGCATACCAACGCTTTACCCCTGCACCAGGGACTGTGTGAGCATCACATCCGAGCATCCCTGCATCTCTTGCCCAAGCGATTTGTTCTGTATGTTGGTTTGGAGACCAGGGCTGAAGAAACAGCATTTATACCCTCAGGTCAGGCTTACTGGGCTGGGTGTGCGTTTCTACTTGTTGAAAAAGCCAGGTATTTATTACGTGTGACAGGCAGCTTGCAGTGACCTTAACTCTTCCCTCTATTGCCTTTAAGAGTGTGGGGCTTGTAAAGGGGACTGGTGAATACATAGTCATCATTATACAAATTCACCGAATAAGATAGAAAAGATCTAATCTACGCATTTACTAAGAGACTTCCTGTAGATATCTTCCCAATTAATATATTTATATACTTTCCAGACACTTTTGCAGAGCCATGCAAATAGCAACGCCAAATAAAGTGTCAAACCCTGCTGTCCTGCCAGACACTTCAAGGCACAGTCTGTGGGGAAAGACAAGAAAACCTCATCCCGAGTTCAGCTGAAGAATTTACATTCCCTCCTTTCTTTACACACCAGTTTCCCACCCATCCCAGCTGGGACAGCACCTGGAGCAAGCGGGCTTGAGATGCCCAGGTGCTGACACCATCCTTGGGCACACGAGTACCACGGGACACAGCTACAGAAAGTGTGAGCAACCCACCAGTGCCATGGCGAAAGGCAGTATTTACATCAAGTATTATACACAGGGTTTGCTGTGGGCGTATATAAACAAACGTATGGATTACACACTCCCATCTACAGAGACAAAAATGCTATTAAATTCGGTGTGTACCACTGTGCAAGTGCAGAGGCAAGGATTCACCTATTGCCCAGACAATCCGCTTCCAGGGAGCTCCTCTCAGCTCTTAATTGCCCGTGTGAAATAATTGGGTAACAAGTCTGGGCACGCTACTTGCATTGGCAGATCATTACAGATTTCTCCAGAAAGTCTAATAAAGTGCTTCTCAAATGGAGCCGGTTTTTGCAAATTGATCAGAGTACAAATATAGTTCCTCCCGTGCTTCTTGTTTTTCCATGTATTTCCTTCCAGTTCACTAATTAGGCAGTCTACCCTTCCATAAAGGAAAACTCTTCCCAGTCATCTTGTGATCCTGCGCTAAAAACATATTTGCAATAATAGCTCCTTTAATTCCCAATTAACCGAGTCACTGCTTGAATGACAGGAATTACATCAGAGCAGTTTCCTTGCGAGGGAGATGATGTCATTCTCTTTAGTATGACCTCAACACAGGAAAGGACTAAGAGAGAACCAGGCTGGGAAAAAAATGTTATTAAAAGCACAGATCTGAAAAAAAAAAAAAAAAAAAAAAAAAAAAAATATACATATTTCATTTTGTAGAAAAAGTGGACAAAAATAAGAAAAAAGTTGGAAAAAAAAAGAAAAAGCAAAGGCAGCTGCAAGTCTCCCACGCTTTCTGAGACAGAATCTCTGCACAAGGTGCAGCACAGCTATCTAGCACCACCAGAGTGAAGCCAACAATAAATATTTATATTAGTTATCAAATTCAGAGCTCTGCTGCTGACTTATTCTATGACTTTAGGCAAGTGACCAAATCTACACTTATCTGCGAGCCACGTGCCAGGAGCCCAGCCCTGGCAGCACTGGGTCACCCGCGGCCGAACCAGCATCGGGCTGGATGCAACTAGGCTGCAGAGGAGATGCTTCGAGCGGTACCATGAAGTGGCACCTCTCCTATGTATAAAGGGATTAGGATTTTTTTTTTTTTTCCTCTTTGGTTGCCCAACCAAAGCTGCATTAATGAGTCACGGCTTTTGCTGATGTCAGCACCAGCCTTTGGCTGAAACTCTTGTTCCTCATCCTGTTCATCAGAGGGGTTGGCCCTGCAGAACGAACCAGGGATTTCCCAGTCTGAACTCCTCCGGGCTGAAATTTGTTTTCAATTTACTCAAATCCAGGTATTAAAAAGATTGACCTCGATGTAGTCTCTTAAGCTTGCTCCAGAGATTTAGATATGGTTTATGGGCTGCAGCATGACTAGTTAAATCAACCCTTCAATAATCTTCTCTTCACAGGTCTAATACACTCTGTTCCCCCCCATTTGTGATTTATACTGACTACAGCTTTTGATGCTTGAAATGTGTTTTACAGAGAATAAACACCACAAGTGCTTTTTATTTTCTTCTAATGCAATCTTTCTATCGAGACCTCTTCCCAGCATACTGGGGACAGGGAGAACAAACCAACCTTTATTTTAATTTGCCAGCAACGGACTTGCAATTTTTACTCTGTGGCCAACATTTCCTTCAGACAGAGCCTTTCACCCCACCCAGGGTATTATCTCATCACATTATCCTGTTACCCCTCCTGACTTCAGCAAGATGAGAACAGAGAGAGGAAAATTACACCAAAAAAAACCCTGTATAATGCATCAAATTCCTCATTCTAAAAATGAAGGCTGGCACAAACTACCAAGCCAGCAGGGCTGGGCTGATTTACAGTGACCGTGTTGACAACTTGCTTTCTATTTCACAAAATTAACAAATAACAATAATTAATAGTAATAATAAACAAGCCTAGCCCTACATGTCTGGTGGAAAGAGAAACTTTGCTCCATGGATCCTGACCTTGCGCTGGAGCGTTGACATTGACAGCAAGTGCTACCGCAATAACGGGTTGAGGACATCTCATCCCCATGGCCAGCGCCCGCACTCCATACAGCGTCCTGCCTGTGCCACAGCCTGGAGATGGTTTGCAAGGGTTTGGCTGAATCTATAATAGCTGCATAAACTATAAAAATTTTAGGACTTCAAAAGGAAAAAAAAAAATATACAATTTGGAATTGGTTACTTTTAATGACATGAGGAGTCATTGTCACCACCCCGCGACGCAGAGGACCCCGAGCTGCAGCCTTCCTGCCTGCTCTGCCAGAACGAGCAACATCGTCATCACCATATGTTGGGAGAGCCATTCCATCTCCCGCGAAATGCCGCCTCTCGTTCCAAAATTGTTCTTTTCAGCTGAAACGTCTTCTGCAGAGTTTCAGTAAAAACATGACTCTTGGACAAGCTTTAAAATCACCGGCTGAGCCGTATGATTTATGAGTGCATATAAAAATTATGATACATTTCTAGGCTACGATAACACAAATGTTCTTCTTAAACGGCCAAATTAATTTCAGAAAGCAAATTCAATGGAGTGAAAGGTAGGACACCTGATCACAAACCGGCTGGCAACAGCTTTCTTTTTCAAATTAAGTTTTCCCGTTTTCAATAGTGGGTTTTTTTTCTCTCCTCTGACTGTTCTGTAGAAGCAAGGATTGCAGGGAAGCCAGGGGAACTGAAAAAAAAAAATCTCAAATATACAAAATAATGGACCTTTGTCCACTAAGATTTTATATTAAAATCAGAGTTGACAAAAATTTCTTGAGACAGCCCCAGGTTTCATGCTCACAGCATGAAGTTTGTAGCCTGTATTCTATTCCAAGGGATGTGTGTAATGTTAACATATTTAAAATACTCCACAAATAAAAACAGAAGTTGCTATAAAATGATGTTGTCTGCGCTTAGTACCTCCTTTTCACTACTGTTTTAGGAAAAGCAGCTAGTGCTTATCAGTCTGTCTTGCATCAAAACGCATCATTCCCTAAGATGGTTTTTTCACTTAAGAAATTTCAAAAAAAAGAGGTAACACTTTGCAGAAAAAAATAGCAAAAAAAAAGGAGCCTGAAATAAGCAACTCTTGCTAACAAGATGCTTATGGGTGGGAAAAAAAATTGCCCAGGTCAGAATTTTTGAATTGTCAGACAAAAGATACAGATTACTATTTTTTTTTAATAATACTTTTGTCTATAAGATCAGCAGTTTCTCATCTGGGGAAATTGCATACTTTGCCTAACTTCTATAAGCTACAAAACCAGAAACTAAGGACTCTAGGGCAAAGCTAACACCAGAATAAGGAAAACAATTACTTTTATCAGTCAGAAGTCAAACTTCAAACATTTTGAATTAAACATAATTGTCTTTTCTGAATAATTCAATGTAAATGTAAAACTTTGGCTTCTTTCAAAATCTCAACTTGCAGTAATTGAACAATATTAGTGAACTACAAGTTAATATTCAACCGTTGCAAATTTGGTGTTCATATTTCAAAGAAATAGAAACCCCTGATCTAGTGGAAACAACCAGCCACCCTCCTAGCGCTCTGGCATGCAGAAAAACTTCTTTTTTTTTGACATTACCAGCCTCTTCCCCAAACACACCCAGAACACTTCCTCCATTTCCACTTGTTCTACCAGGACAGAGCAACAGCTAATGTGTTCGAGGCTGGGGTTGAAAAATGTACAAAAGCTTATCTTTTTCTTCCTCTCTGTCAATAAAAATAAAAATTGAAAGCATGAGATTTACTAGTTTTAGAGCACTGAAGGACACTAACCAAAACCAATCAGCTCAATACACCAGCTAATACAAACTTCTAATAGTTCCTGTTTTTAGTGCCACTGCTCATTTCAACGCAGAATAAATTGTAAGCTTAGAGTCATTACACTACTAAAAATTATTTAAAACTGCTGAGCTTTGCCTATTAGAATTTAATTCTAAATTTATATTATAATGTAATTCTAAATTTCATCCAAATGCAAAACTTGCTGGAAACCACAATTTAAAAAACATGACCAAATAACTAATGAGAGTTTCATTCACTCTTTTTCATTTAACACAACTATAACTTATCTGAATTAAAAACATAATTGCTCAAATGCAAGCAATATATATAGAACCACTCTGTCTAGAAAATAACAGTAAGTCCTACCCATGCAGAAATGAGCAAAAGCTCATTGTTCAAACCAGGATGTCACAGTGACAATTAAAAATCAGTGGTTTAACTCCCTCCCCATTAAATCTCTCCACCCAGATGAAGACTTTGTGGTTTCCAGCTGTTTATTGAGAGCGCCTAGACTGCTTGGGGCTGGAAAAGTGAATGGGAACCTCGTTCAAACAGCCTGTCTCATGGTATTGCAGCACTTCTACTTCTGGTCCTGGCCAAGCCCAGGGAGTCCAGAGGTGTGCTCAAGAGCAAAATACTGGGGGAAAAGAAAAAAAGTTAAAAAAAAACCAAAACACCCACCACACCATTATCAGAATATTTTTCCACCAACTCGCAAAAAAGAATCCCCCCAAAAAAACAAACCAAAACGAAAAAAACCCACGTCTGAGGATCTTTTATTCATCCCTATGGAAAACATCGCAAGTTCGCTGTTCTTCAAAAGCCTGAGAAAAGGAGAAGGAAGATGTTTGGCTGTAGTGTGGTTGGGTTTTTTCAGAGAAGGGTGGGACGGAGCACAACTGGAGGCTATAAATAAGCTACCAACAACCTTGCTGGCAGAAGTGTTCAGTTTCTCTAATAGATCAGTTCCTTTCGGAGACCAGAATGAAGCAGAGAGATGCACAGCACTGGAATAAGCTGAATTTGAGCCGTGCGGTGCGTGAAAGGCTGCAGTGGCTGGGGACTGACGGTGGAAGCGAGGGGCACATGGGGAGAGGCAGGAGGAGGATGTGCTCACCCAGGGAGATGTCAGAGTGGAAGGAAATAACATTATGTGGTGATAAACATGGATTGTGAAGCCAGGAAGAGGGTGGAGAAAGAGAAGGCAGGAAAAAAAAAAAAGAGAAATTAGCAGATTAGGAAGTTACTTGGAGGAAGTTGGTTATTTAGCTCATGGACACCAGACCTCAGGTGGAGAGACTCACCAACTATTTTTTTTTCCTTTTTGCAAGAGGCAAGATTAACAAAAATAATGGAAGTTGAAAAAAATGTTTAAAATTGAATAATAATTTAGGATAAGATATAAAAAAAGACAGAACAAAAAAGATACAAGATATTATGCTTCCAAGGGACAAAATCCATCCCCCACATACAACCCTGGTCAAGGCAGGTGTCAGAATCCCCAATGACCCACCGGTGACAGAGCCATACAAAGGTACAAAGCTAAGCAGACCTGACCTTCTGGAGGTCGAATGCAATCACTGAAGAGGTCATAGCGTCAAGGAAGTAACTTGGAAACCATCTCAGAATAAACTGTTTTAATTATTTTGGATAATTGTTACGCTGTCTGTAAAGGCAGCCTGCGTCCACAGAGCTGCTTTATACAAGCTCTGAAAAAAAAAGTTTAAATTTCAAACTTCTAAGGTTTCTATTTTCTTGTCAATATCTCTAAGGCAAACAAGAGACAAATTACGTCTTAAAAGAACTTTGAGTAAGTTGAGTGCTTGGCCAACCAGAGCATTAAATTAAACAAATAAGAGTAATTACCAATTAACTGTGGCTGGCAACTAGAATTTACATTTTCTAGCCACTGAGAGGCCATGCAGGATGTTGTCAGGCCGCATTTGCTGTCTATGAGAAACACACGACTGCCTGTCCTATGCTAGCAATAGAAAAACACAAGTCCCTGGCTGGGACTGCTGTACGCTGCATCACCTATCAGGGTTTTACACGCTCAGTATTGTGTTAAAGTCAGTGAAGAGACATCTTCTGTTCAGCAAAATTTAAATTTTGACCAAAAGTTTATTTCGGTCAAGCCTTAACTGCCTTCCACCCCTTTTGTATCACCTGGAACCCAGCCAAGTCCTGGGCTACTCTGCCAGTGGCTCCAAACCACCTCTGCAACTCAGCTGATAACTAAAACTAACAATCCCAACCCACCAACTCCACTGCAGCCATTACCAAGGATGAAACAGCTATGAATGAGGCTCAATAACATAAATGCCATAAAACATTCAGCATCACCATGCCACAATCCCAAACGCTGTGAGCACCTCCAATGAAGTCAAGTTCCCGTGCTTATACTTTTCCATTTTAATATGGCACAAGATGGAGATTCAACCGAACGTGCCAACAGAGGTAAACCTCCTCCCCAGCTCCAGTAAGAGGGAAGCAGCCCTGCACAGGGAGGCCAGACCCAAGGCAAACGCGCTTGTTGGTCTTTTCATTGATTGTAAAGGGGAGGATGCTATTGGAGAAGACAGGCAATAAAACGCATTTCTCTTGCGGGCAAATCTTATAACAGATAGAAAAACAATCTTAGTGTCTTGCTAAAGGCACACTCACTAATTGAAACAGAAATAAAATGAGGAGTAGGAAAGAGATAAAGCTACAAAGTTATGTCTTGGTCCAATTAGTAGGTAGGGAGTTAAATTATCAGCTAAAGACGTTCTACAAGTTTCAACGTTGGAAATTGGAAGGGAAAATACACGCTGTAAAACCGCTGCCACCTGGTCTTCATAGCACAATCGAGAATATTTTCTAGTAAAATAATATTTTAAAGTCTCTAGATGTAGTCCAGTGACAAACACAATTAAGCACAGACGGAGATGTAAAAAGCCCTGGCAGGTCGTCTAGTCCATCTCTTTGCCAGGACAGCCTTGTTCCAAACAGATCTAAGTAGTTCAACTCTTTGATGGCACCCTGTTCTTCTTTCCTGTAATAAACAGACTGTCCCCAAGCTGTATCTTGCTCACATTTGCCTGCACAACGTGCCACCACCTTCCCCCTGCCCTCCCAGCCCCACATTACTGTAGTCTCATCCCTAGTGCCTTGTTTGGTCTCTTAAAAATTAGTGTAGAGAATCAGCTTCCATTTTAAACAAGTTTTTTCCTACAGCTATTGTTCAATTTTATGTTTTTTATTGAAACACAGTACAATAAACTAATCAAAATTGCTAGGCAGATATTTTAAGTAATTGGGTTCTGATGTTCTCTAAATGACAGGGCATAGACAAACTTATTGCTTAGACATAAAATAGTAACAAAAATTAATTTGCATAGTACACTGCGCTGTGTACATTTAAATATTAATTTTAAAAGCCCCACAATAAGCCTGCGAAGTGAGTAGATACTACTATATCCTGGCAAGGTCCAACTTAGAAATTCAGTTTCTTCAGTTTTGTGAACACTGACCAATCTAGGTTTGTATTCAAAGTGAAAACCAGAATAAAACCAGAATAAACCCAGCCAGGACACGGCAGGTGGGTACCAAAGAGAGCTGAGCTGGTGCAGAGCAGCATCCCTGCCTGCATCCCACGGAAACGAGCCCCTTCTCGCTTGCTATCGCCGAGATTTCCGAGATAAGACTTTGGAAACTCTGCCCATACAGTTTCAAATGATGCTAGAAAAAGGCGTCTTCTAAAAGGGCAACATCCTCTCCCCACTGCTGGGCGTGCCTGCCACGAGCCCTCCCGCGATCCCACAGCTCCCTTTGGGGACGAGAAAAAGCACATCACGCTTTGGTACCACAGGCACAGCGGTCACCAAGCTGGTCTGTGCAAGAGGTCACTCAAGGAATGTCACCAAATATTCCTAGCAGCAGGGCACACTGCTTGCTTCCTCCTGTCAAGTAAAAATTATTTTTTCATTGTCACAAACCCCCGATGACAGAGGCTCTTGTGTGAACACAGCACGTCCTGAACTCGCTGCTCTGTTATGAAAGCTTTCCTCCTGCCAGCCAAAAAAGTCACGGAGTGCCTCGATCAACAACAGGAGATTAGTATCAAGTACAGCAAGAACCACAGTGCAAGCAATAAAACACCCTCAGCTGCATTACTTGAAAGTGGAAACTCCACCTGAACTGCCACGGTGGGAGCTCCATCCCTCGCTGCCTGCACCCAGAAAGCCAGACGCCTCCTGCCAGCACAGCCGGCACCTCAAGAGGGATGCCTGCATCTGCCCTGGCACACCAACCAAAGATTTGTTCAAATATGCAGTGCTGCCAACCCTGCCGTGCTGGTTCGAGGTTATGGCACTTGTCACCCACCCTGGAGAAGTTTGCACAGGCACCTGAAAACCTGGTGACATGTACCATCCTAAATGCAAGCTGCTTGCACTGATAAAATACACAATGCTTGAATACCCTGCACCGCCAGCCTCGGTTATCCACCGTCCAGCCCACACCAGACCTAGAGATGGGGTCTCATGGCTGTACGCCCATGGAAAGGGCTGCACGGTGCCCGTCCCAGCGGCTGCAGGCAGGAATCCCAGCAGGCACACTGAGCCCAGGTGGGAGTGCTCCAGCGAACAGCCCCGAGCTGCAGCGTGACACAAACCAGAAGGGAACCGCTTTTATTTTCACGCTGAATAGCTGCACGAAAGCAAAAGGAAATACATTCTCTTAGTGCAGCAGAAATATTCAAGTGTGTGAGTCAGTAGTTCCAAAAATACATTTCATAAAGCTGCAAAACAGAAATGTATGTTGCCATGGCACTTCAGCAAAATTAACAAGTCTCAAGCCTGTTTCATATATGAATAAAAATCCAAGCGAGCGTAGTTTCCCCTCTCCTCAGCTGCTTTATTGCTTGCACACCAAGGTCACTTTTGCCACTGATTTCATTTGTTTTTTTCCGGATTTGACTTTCAAAGCAAGACTTCTAGAGGGCATTTAAAGGCGCAGGTGGGTGCTTAGCAGGATTGCCAGAAGCACCTAAATACCTGATTCCCAAGAACTGTTGGATGGCTCCACGCTTCTCAAAATCCTATTAGATACCTGTCTGCAAACCTGGGCACCTAATGCCCGCACAAATCTGGCCGTTGGAGCATGATCCTGCGTTGTTCCAGTTCACGGGATCTTCTCCACAACTTGCACAGAATGGAGCCAGCCCTGAATGAACGCTTGGATTCAGTTATCTCTTTCACACAAAGAGCAAGGTGCACTTAGGTGGGTGTTAACAAGAAAAAGAAAAAAAAAAAATAAAAGAAAAAACCACGTTACTAATCTGGGCTCTTATTCACATCTGTTTAAGTCTGGAGCATCTCCAGCAAGGCTCACATTCCTTCAGTACCTGCCAGCAGGAGTAAGAGCAGAATTTGAACGGAAAGGAATTGGGGTACAATGCACACACGGTTGTACCGATGCTGGAGGGCTCTGGATACCCTCCGCGGGATGCTGTCTTGCTTCATCAAGGAGGTCCCAAGCAAGCGCCTGAGGATGTGGACAGCAGCGTCACCTCACCCGACCTCAGCATGCTGCTGTCCTCCCCCCCCCAGCGCAGGCATCCGCAAGAAGGGATGCCTTCAGCCTTGATGGCATGTCACCTTCACGCTCTGAGGTGCTTTGCTTCCTTTTCCTCCCGCACAAGCAAGCTCTCATTGCCTCAGTGCGGGAGCATCCAGCACGGTGGCCAAAAGAGCATCTGGCGATTCCTTGTTACTGTACACACCTCCTCCTGACTCTAAACTCAGTTAATCCAGCACGCCAATGGCCAGCTGCACGGGCCAGACAGCTGTTTGTCCCCACACACCATCCAAAGGCAAGTCCAACCAATGCAAACATACCTTTGTTGTATATGAGATGAGGTATGTACGTATAGATGCACAGTGTGTACACAGTGTGCTTTCAGACACCCGCCTGTCCTCATTGTCCCCAGCTGCACAGCGCCGTCCCAGGATGCTTCCCACATCCACGTCTCAAAAACTGGTCAGAAACCCTCTCCTCAAGATACACACGTGCTTTTTCCGCTGCACTGGCCTAAGCACGAACACGAGCAGGAGAATGGGGGCTTCAAGACCTGCTGCCACCACCCCTCTCAAGGCAGAAGCTGTCCCTGGCTGTTGGAAGGACCAGATGCTGCCAACTCTTGTCCTGGGAGAAATCCCATTCAGACAAAACCAGGCAAATGCTGTGAATGAGGTTTGCAGGATCCAACCCTGAGTTTT
Source organism: Pterocles orientalis (assembly GCA_011057875.1). Classification (NCBI taxonomy): domain Eukaryota; kingdom Metazoa; phylum Chordata; class Aves; order Pterocliformes; family Pteroclidae; genus Pterocles; species Pterocles orientalis. The sequence continues at coordinate 1,947,845 of WKFP01015389.1, forward strand.
TCAGAGCTGGCAGAACCAGCCTTTCCTAGAACAAAACCTGGGAGATCCTGCAAACTGCGCCTTTACAACAGTTAATTTTTAGTTAAATCATTCCATATAGAATATAGAGCTTTCAGCATGCACTAATGTGAACCCAAATATGCTTTCCGTGGGAGTAAAATCAGCAGCCCAGCCGGGTAAGAATCCTTACTATACACACAACCACCTTTTGCTGTGAAAGTTAAACCCTTGCAATCTTCTTCTAGCTCAGATTTCCAATTAAAGCAGAGAACAAGAGGGGTGAATTTTTTTTTTTTTTTGGCTAAAGTCTCATAAAAATGTTTCCAATATGCAAATAATTTCTCAGCAACTCACTTCTTTTTGAAGATGTGTGTCACTGCAATCATGCACCATAAATCAAAATTAGACGAGAAGAAAAAATAATAAATTAGCAATTTTCAGGGATTTAATAATCTTGCCTTTATAACTCACTACAGCACACCAGCACCGTTTTTACATTGGCAGCCTTACTTTCAAAAATAGACATAACACTATCGTAACATTTCATGCTTTCAGGTTTGTTTTTTTTTAAAGGATGTCAAGAAACGACTCCCAGTGAGTGTTTCCATCAGTCAAAGTTGATGAAGGAGGGGGAGAGAAAGTAAAGAAAAAGGAAAGGCGACCCTCTGCCCAGCCCAGTGGGAGGGATGGGGAGGACCTGCCCCGCAACAGCCCCCAGCCCCGGCTGTGCACACACAGCTTCGGGACATCTCGGTTGAGCTTCCCCCTTACTTCTAGAAATTTATGCAACAGTCACCCATCTCTGCCAGAAGCAGCGACAAAAGACCAAGACTATAGACAGCTCTAAAGACCCCACTAAATACTTTTTAAGAGCAGCTGAACTACCAATTGGTCTTATATTTAACTTTAAGCATGCACTGATTCATTTTTACTGATTTGGAATGCATTTTCCTTACAGTTCACCGCAATGAGATGAAGGTGTCTCAAGTTGTCATGTCACTATGGAAGCCCTCCTGAAAACTCTTGGAATGAAGAAAAATTAGAGTTTGAGGAGATGGTTTATTTCTGTGCAGATCATCATGCTAAAGTCACAGGTTTAAGAAAATTTGGCTGAATGTTTCCTAAGCAGTACAAAACCAAGAAAAAAAAATTTTTTTTAAATCTACTTTCTGCATTGCAAAGCAAGAGGTGGGACAGCTGTTGCGTTTTCACTGTGGGCTCTGCACCTTCTCTAGGATGCTAACCCCGCCTTTGGATGCCAGACCCTGCAGTTGCTGGTGGAGAACCAGCCAGCGGGATTGCAGTTTCAGATGTTTTCCCTGCCTCCTCAGCCTGGTCCTCCAACACACTTGCTGGTTCAACAGACCGAGGCTGGCCATAGCATGATGAGTGCCAAGGGTGTTCACTTGTTCATAGCTCCTTATATTTGAATACTTCTGATTATATCATATGGTATTGACTTTGATCGTTTTTCTCAGTTTTCCTAGGTTTTATGATACTGGTTTTAGTGGGTGTGTGAATTTCTGGAAGGCAAAAAAACCCCTAAAAGTCAACTGAACAGCAAAAGGGTGTGGAGGAAGTGAAATTACCTATGGCCAAGAATGTGACTGCCATTGACCAAAACATACTCTCCACAGTAGGGCTTCAACTATATTCAAAACTCAGCTTCTACATAATAGCACTCTTAATAATAAACCTATTTTTTCCCAGCAACACTTCTCCAACTCCTCCTGTGTTCTCACATTGCTCCTCTCCAACCCCCACGGCTCGGTTTCTCTGTCCACGCTCCATTGCAATATCCTTGGGCAACTGAACACATCTCCTTACGAGTCTATAAAACTCTTCACGCAAATATGGCACTACCCAAATAAACAAACACTAATAAACAGACATTAGGGCACTCAAGACCCTCCAAAGCTTGTGGCTTCTTTTCGCCATCCGAGAGGCAGGGGTGCGTTCCTGCCTCCTCGGTGAGGGCAGGTCTGTCCCAGCAGGACCAGCAGCGAACGGCGCAGCCACGTGAGATCCTTTTCAATGCATAAAGACTTCCTTGTTGAATTAAGTTTGTTCATGCTACAATCCGACCACCACATCTGGTGCTCACAGTGACCAAAACATTCCTTGTTAGCTTCCCAGTAAATAAATTATTTTCTACAGAAACACTCCAGTGACTAAGATGAAAATAGTGTGGAAAAGGAAATGTGCCGGACCATTTATACTGTTTTTATACGTTGTTTAATGGGCAGAGTGCTGCTGAATACCAGGCTGCAGCTCAACTGAAGTGTTCCACTGTCATCACCAGCAGCTGCAGAAGCCCTGAGACTGAAACACAGCCCTCCCATTCACGCTCATTTCATCCATTGTCGCTCATAATATGATCTAAAGGAACATTTGCAGGATTTCATAGAAAGTTTAAATGTTGTTTGATGAGAGCCATTAGATATTTAAATCCAAAATGAATAGCATACAGTAGCAAGAGAGGCAATCACAGCACACCTAACGCAGAGCACTCAACTTCATGGCTATCATCTCTGCTTGTTCATGGCTGATACTTGTTACGGTGCATATGACACTGTAACAGCAACAAGATCCCTGCCGGATGAAGCCCAGCATGACATCAGTTCTTGCTGCAGGTATGGTTTGTCCAGAAAACAACCAGTTTCATGCGAGCATAAAATGAAAACACCAACAGAGAGGCATTTCTCATTCTTTTTCAAAGCCATCCCATTGAAATCCAGAGGAAGACCCATTTTCAAAGAATGAGGTCTTGACTGGTGCAATTGGTACCAGAATGTCTATCACCCTAAGCTTGCAGCAGTATTCTTCCCACCATCCCCAACACAAGTGTCTCTGGAAAAGCTCCCATCCCATTGTGCCACACAGTGCTTCCAGCAGCACCCTTCCAGGGGAAGGTTGCCCTTCTTACAGGTTCAAAAACATCTCAGCCATTCACAACCCACCCCTGTCATACTCCTCCCAGCTATAGCAAAGACATATCTTTCACTAAGCTGCTTTCCTGAAGGCCTATCCTTATCTGACACTTTGCAGGCCAGGGGGTAAATTCTCCCTCTCCCATGTCTGCCCCTTCCCAACCCTCCCACTTACCCCTCCCTACTCTTCTGCTTTGAACACTACTGCAGAAATACCCTTCCTTCTTATTTCTGGGTCCTGCCTCTACACCTCTTCAACTGACTTATCCTATTCCTTTTCCTATTTTTCTTCTGCTCTTCTCTGCACTTCTACTCTCTCTTTTGGGGACTTCAGGTTTTTTATTATCAATACATTCCTTGAAATCAGACCTTTGGACTTTGTCCCCATTTGACGGAACAATAAACAGGCATTCAAACAGGCAATACCCACTCACTCCTGTGCAGAGTTCCTAATTTGATTTGATGTTCACCAACTTCCCCATTCAATCCCTTCCCACCTGAAAATCAAGGTGCCATCTTTCCCAACTCATTCTCCAAACCAGTCACAACCTCAGAGCAACCTCTCCTACCTCCCAAATCTCTGCCCATCCCCTGGTTTCCTTCCCCACACTTTCCCACGATTTTCAACCCAACTGTGGGCAAACAACCTCTTCTCAGCCCTTCTCTTTCTATCCTTTCTTTCCTTTTTCCCATTGATGCGGCTGATGGTTCTCATCATAACTCTTCTCCACCTTTGAGTCCTTTGTCCCTCTCTCCCCTTACAGAGAAGCTCCTGCTGATTCTCAGTTCTGGTAGTACCAACAATCACTTGCTTCTCTCCTCCTCTTGCAAGATGAGCTGTCTGGGTGGAAATCCCCTGACCAGGTAGATGCTCTCCACCAGTCACTCTTCCTCTGCTCCTCAAATTCTGTGTGCACTTCCTACTAAACAGCTCTGCTACTCCAACTTCATTGAATCCCACCCCCTCAACCCCAGCTGCCTTTGCTCAGCCTTCTAGTCCTCATTCCATTTCATGCTCCTGGCTCTAGCTTTCCCTCAGCACAGTGCTTTGCCAATTCCTCCCAAAGAATAACTTCTCAAATAAAACATTACCTCCTCCCTGTTCTTCTCCTCTCCCTCCTACAGCCTTCTCCTTCTTACTCTCAAGAACAGAAGGTTCTTCTCAGTCCTCTCTCCTAAGCCCATTATTATTTTTTCCAGCCATCCAGTCCATGCCATCTCCTCGTTGCCTATCTCACCATCCCCTCCTCTGCTCAGACCCTCAAACTCCATTTTCTCTCCCCTCCACCTCCAGCTTTACCCTCTCGCAACCCAAAATACATCTGAAAACCCTCCCGACTGCGCTCCCTCCTCGCATCCTTCCCATGGTTTTCCAGTCCCCATCGCATCAGCCATACATTATTCACCAGCCCTCAGCCTGCTTCAGCTGCTGGGACGAGCCGACCACAGCTATTTATGCTGAACAATACCAGCTCTTTGTTTTCTTGTGCTCCCCAATCTGTCTATCCATCTGTTCTCCCTTGTTTTATATTCCCATTTTAAGCTCCTGGGGAAGGATCCTCCTCTTTGTTTCGGGCTTGCTCAGTCATAATAAGGTTACAGTTCAGGGCTAGACCACCTCAGTGTGTTCATACTTTCCAAATAAATAAATAAACCCTAGCTTTTGCTTGGATCCAACTTCTTAAGATCATTCTTTTGACAATAAGAACTCTTTAGTTAGAGCAGCATTTTTCTCAAATATTTTCTTCAGTGTACTCTGAAAAAGAACCAATTTTGATTTCTGGGAAATTCTGTCTGAAAAAAAGGTTTGGAGGGAAGCAAACCATTACAGAAGGTAGCACACAACAAGACTTGTTTGCCTTGGACTAAGATCGAAAAACAAATTGTATTTTGCTTCCTGGTTTTTGTTTTTTGTTTTTTTTTTTCCTCCAAAAGTTTTTGAAGAAAATGTAACAAAGATAAAACTATGTTAAAGAAAAGGATTTCCTATTTGCTCCTTGTCCCACTTCTAATCTTCACCACTCTCCAGATGAGCAGGGTTGGCTGGTGACACCAGCCCCACGCGACTGGAGCAGAGTTCGGTGCAAGAGGCTGCACGTGCAGAGAGATAAGGACTTTATGTTTAAACTGCAGTGGCTTTGGATTTGCTCTGTCCCTACCACGTGCTGGGAAATTTCCTTACATTAATGCAGATTATTGGGTAAAAGGCACAGAAACGGCTAAAGAGGGGAAAGGGACAGGCTGACCCTCAAGCTAAAAGGACTTAAAAATAAACCTTTTTCTTGGTTTCTGCTCAGGACAATGGCTTGGAAAAACATGATCTCTCTTAAAAGTACTTTGTATGTTCCTTTAGGTATTGCTGGTCATGAGAAAGCCTACGCTCTGGAGGAGCAATAACCCATTTGTTATACTGGCTGTACGCAACCCGACAGCCAGCCTGTCTGTCCGCGAACAATACCCGCCTTGTACCATCGCTCTAACTTGAGGCTGGATTTTCGGGAAACAGGTGCACGTAAGCCCGCCGTCTACATTTAGGTCTTGAAGCAAGCAGGAAACCTCATTTTCAGCATGACTACCAAAGTATATCCAGTGACAGTGACTTGTGAGGCACTCCGGATTCCGAAAAGCAGCCCCCGAATTCATAATCTCAGTAAAAGACTTCACAATGCCCAACTTTAAATAACTGCATTTTTTACTGGTGTTTTCAAAACGTGTATATGTCAGACTGACCCAGCCAGGAAGCCTGCTGCAAAGGAATTGGGGATTTTTAACCCATGAGATTAGGGATTTCATATCGATGCCCCATTTTTTCCTCCCCCATGCCCCGATGGAGACTGTACAACAATGTCAGAGAGTTACATGGACAAGGAGAGAAAATCCTGTGCTGAAAAACAAACTGCTCCCTCTCTAGAATGGTAACCTAGAATGATAAATGTTTTATTAGTTATTTATTAGTTTTGCACATTTTGCAGTGTTTGGGTTTGGGGTTTTTTTGTTTATTTTTTCATAGAATCACAGAATGGTTTGGGTTGGAAGGGACCTTAAAGGTCATTGAGTTCCACCCCCTGCCATGGGCAGGGACACCTCCCACTAGACCAGGTTGCTCAAAGCCTCATCCAGCCTGGCCTTGAACCCCTCCAGGGATGGAGCATCCCATTTTTCTTCCATTTTACAGACAGGCCAGTTTACTTTCCACCCTTCCATAATTAAGTTCATTTTAAATAACTAAAATAGCATACCTGCATATGGTCAAGCCATCAAATATCACAAGAACTAATGCATGGAGAACAGTTAGCCATACATAGTTAATTAATTTTCAAAATGTGTTTCATGTATTGTTTCAAATTTACACCGAAAGGAAAAAGGAAATCCCCAGCACTTCCCTGGAGGGTCAGAGAATCAAGAGAGTCTCTTCTCCCATTCCTGTTGTGACCAGACAGGTCTTCTGGCTCCGGGTACATGCAAGGTGACACTGTGTTAACCAAAAGACAAAGGCTAGGCACTGATGTACAACTTTGGGGTTTTTTTTCCTGTTATCCAAAATAAAAAGATTTTTGTAAAATTGGACGTGGATTTTTTTTTTTTCCAGAAACATACCTGCTACAGGGAAGCAACAGTACACTATCTCACCGTGGTCTTGGCCCCTTCACAAATCGATCAAAAATTTACCAGAGCCAGTTCTCTCTCCTTCAATAAAAAAAATGTGCACTGAGCCAAAGGTTGCATTCTACAAACCGAGCCTAAACTCAACCAGACAAAGAATAAAGCATCAGGAATTAAAAAAAAAAAAAAAGAAAAAACACAAAAACCACCCACAACACAGAATGCATTTTTAAGGAAATACTTGTTTCATTAGGACAAAGATGTCTCAGTCATCTCATTTGTAAGAAATGTAAACTATTTCCTTGCACGTGCCAGAGTGCAGGATCTATTCAAAGGTATCTAATCAAGGCACTTCTCGGTGGTTCAAATCTATGATTTAGCTCCCAGAGCAAAAGACTGACACCTCAATTAAGTTTCTTATTATAGGCATCCCCTAACCCATTAAAAATGTACTCTGCTCAGGGTGTCACCGTGTACTTGTTGCTGCTATTAACCAAAGGAGGCAGGGTCATGCAGTGTCTCCATCACAATCACACCCTACACCATGATTTGGAAAAAAAAAAAAAAAAAAAAAAAAAAAAAAAAAAAAAAAAAAAAGGAGATAAGAACAAAACCTTTCTTTTGCAAAACCATCGTCTTGCGATTTGTCGTTAGTTTAGATCTTATGTAAAGTTTTCACTGTGAATCATTCTGCAGCAATTTTCTTTCTATCACATAAGATTCAGAAAAAGAAAATTAAGAAAAATTCCTCCTGATTCATTGTCTTTTTCACACAATTCATGCAATGTAGGTAAAAACAAGCAGTACAATGTTATAGAGATTTTCCCTTGTAATATAATACTCTAATAGACAAGAAAAGCATTTTCCTTCATTTTAAGTAAGTCTACTATTCAATATTATCTCATTAAATATTGCCCAAGAAGAAAAACATCCCATTTACAGGATAACATCTACTTATGATTAAGCCCCTTCCAGGCTTTAAACAAAAGACACTATCCAAGAAAATACTGATATTTATCTTTTTCCTCCTGACATAACGTCCTGCAAGATCCCTGAGCACCGAATTCACAAACCAGAGGCAGAAATTCTGCCCCAAATCAAACCGGAGCAGCTTTAGAAACGACCACCCCTATTCTGCTCACCAGAGCCCTTCCTCTGCAGGCTGCCACTGCCCAGGAAGGAAACGGATCCTGTGCAAGGCAACCTGAACCGCAGAGGTGATTTGCCAGCTTTCAGAAATAAGCAAAAAAATAAATAAATGAAATAAAGCAGAAAGTTGAGCCTCACAGCTGAACCATCCCATCACCCAGCTGACTCAGGGACCCCAGCCCCTAGGAACACTCCTGCAGCCTATTTTCCCCCCAGAAGAGAGCAACTGCTTCTTAAACCCCCTCCCTGGGACTGTCCTGGCTCTGCAATGATTTACACCCGCTAACAATCCAACCCACGGACCTCAGGGGAACTGGAAGAGAATGGGATGTCCAGCAGGAGCACTTATGGCTCTGGGAACACACGAAGGGGTCAGCAATCCCCATGTGCAGCAGGAGCTCAGCCTCCAACGCTGCATCAGAGCAGGTTCCCACATAAATATTATGAAAGCTGAAAAATATCTTCTCATTTCAACCCAAATAAAGCCTCGGTGACCATAACACACCTGTAAGCCTGACTTTGTTCCTTCCAGCCTGACTTGTATTTCACAGCTGGCCATGGACCAGCTCCGAGAAGGGACTGGCACACACCGGGGAGGATGCTCCCTCCGGCATCACCCTTGGGGCTGCCATCCTGACCATGCTGGCAACACAAACGGGACTTTTTTTGTGTGTGTGGGCACAGTCCATATCCTGCCCGCTCACCTATAGCCACGTAAACTCCCAGAGTTTAGCAGGTCCCACAGCTTTAAACAAAAATGGAATGTAATCTTGCACATTTATACGAAAAAGGGCAAGTGGGAAAAAAAAAAAAAACAACACCGAACTGGTGCTTTTAGTCCCTTTTCAATAAGTTATATCAAATAATGTCTTTTGCTAACTGCATTAGAGAGCAATTATGACTTAATGGCTGTCTAAATCCATTATCAGTGTACATTTAACCTTTCAATATTTAAAGATAATATTTAATTTGAGCAAATTAATGGACTGCCTGTGAGACCAAATATATCTATTTAGTCCTTCTGTTTTTCCATCAGTGATATTTCCCTTTAGATATCAACTCGTGCGACAAGCAAACTGCTGAAGTTGTTCCTTGCATTCATACTTCAAATAAACATTAATACTCCAGTGCTACAATGACTGAAGTAAAAGAAAAAAAAAAAACAAATAATTCCCAGATTTATCCATACTACTGTTCACATTATTTTCACATCCCTCCAGTTATTTTTCATGTGGTACAGAAAAATATATTTATATAGTTGTCTACCTTCTTCTTAGCATTTTCACGATTAGTTGCTGTTAAATTAAAAATTCAACTATGATTCCCCCCTTTTAACCATTCCCAGCACAATTCCGTATTTTCATGAGGGAGTGCAAAGGTGGTTATGCATTTTCAAGACTGCCTCAGAACAAAATCCAGTATTTCAAAATAATTTACACACTGAAGACCAACGACTGTACAAAGTTGTCAGTCCAGCGGCCTATTTAAAAAAAAAAACCCAAAAAAACTCCAACAAATAAGCAAGTAAACAAAGCCTGATTACCTAAAGACCAAAGGATTTGTTAAAGACCTTGCTTTGTATCTCAGTTGCCATGGAGTCTTCCCAAAATTTCAAATAAAGATGGATGTTACTTAACACCTATTTTTACGCTTGTTCCAGTGATCAAACCCCCATTATTTCAAATGTTGGATTGAAAGGGAGTTTTCCACACCCTGATTTTGAACAGCTAAATCAAGGGCCAGGTTTCCAGAACCAAATGTCTTCCTCCAACCTGCTGATAACAGGACGTGAAATTCAGATCCCTCACTTAGATGACTGATTATATAGCGAGGAAAACTAGAACTGCTTTTGTATCACTGTTACAAAAATTTCAGTTTAAGAAAGAAAATTTGGTCTTAACTCCAGGGATCTTGCAATTCCATTTCAAAGTAGAGAGGGGAAGAAGCAGGGAACACCTTAAAATACACATCTCTTCAAAATGTAGCTGTCTATGCATGATGCTCCCATGATGCCATCTTTGTAGTCTCTTAAATAAAGAGGTGATAACATTCAAAGTTTGCACTATTTAAATAAACACAGGCAAATTATTGCACTTCACCAATACAAGCCTGTAAGCGACTGCAAATGCACGATCATGTCAAAACCCGGTGGAGTTACAGAACTGGGTTGACATCTTATTCACATATTGAAAGGTTAGAGGTGTTCCTCTGCGAACAAGGCGCTTTAAATATAGTCTGACTTTGCACATCATGCGCACTTTTGAATCCATGGTACTACTTATCGGGTTCTGTGACAAAATGTAAAAAAAGTTTTTTAGTTGCACGAGCATGAGTCTGGCACAGATCCACTAAATTTAGTAGAGTCCCAACCAATTCACGCCACTGTGTGCGAGGGGAATTCAGTGCAGCACTAACAGGTGGGTTCCCATCCTCTGGCAAGCTCAACAGGACCCCTCCTTCCTTGAGTAGAAGCCTTTAGGATTTAGATCAAAGTTTAAAAAAAAAATTACATATATACTACATTTCATAGAATCATAGAATGATTAGAGTTGGAAGGGACCTTAAAGATCATCAAGTTCCAACCCCCCTGCCATGGGCAGGGACACCTCCCACTAGACCAGGTTGCCCAAAGCCTCATCCAGCCTGGCCTTGAACACCTCCAGGGATGGAGCATTTGGACCCCTACACCATAGAGAAGGCTTAACAACAGAAGAGCTGCTTAAGGTATTGTTCACACCGAATTGCAGAAAGGCAAAGTATGCTTAACTCAGCATCTAAGAGTGCATCCAAATCAGAGGGAAGTCAAAGTGCAAGGACTTGCTTCTAATCCTACTGCAATCAGAAGGATTACACTGGTCTGCTAGGCTGGGAGAGCACAGAAAATTCTAAGGAAAAGAATACACTTAAGCATCTCACACTCATATCCAGGCAAGTTTCCTTATCACTTTAACCTCTCACATCACCACCATCATGGTGGGTGACATACTGGAAGGATCTGCCTCCTCATGCTAGAGCCAGCCAACAGCAGAGCCAAGGCACACGCACAAAAGGGCCATCGGGATCCTCTTCACTCAGACAGGACTCCGTACCATCAAGTCCAGCCCTGCAGTGGGCCTGTATTTTGGGTTGGTATTTTTATTTCAGACCAGAAGACTGGATTTAACTATTTCATCCCTAACAGAACCACAGAACAAAAAAAAATTAAACAGCCTCTACCTCCTGCAAAAGACATTCTCTCAAAACTCCATGAAACTTAAGATAAGGCAACCACGTTCACTTATTTAAGCCAGGAGAACAACCAGCAAAAACCTACTACACAGACACAAACACCCCATGAATTTCCACCAAGGCACCCCACCTCACTTCCTACAATCTCAAGTAAAGCAGAAATATTCAATTCACACATTCCAAAGGAAAATTTTCCAAGAAAAGAAAAAAAAGGTAAAACTCAAACTTCCTAAGGAAAAGTCAACAAAGTAAGAGCAGGAAAGACAAGGTGCACCAGCCTCCATATTTCCTTTCAAAGCATTCGAGTGTAGATCTCTTCACCACTCCTTATCTTAGGGGAGCAGCAGCAACTCCAGCACGAGGACCCAAACATGTCCAACTCCAGACAGACCGTAGCTCCATGGACACAACCAGCTACCTCCATCCAGACACAACCCTGCTCCAAACAGCTCCTCCAACCCTCCCACAGCTCAGCTTAAATGACTCCAATCAGGCAGCCCATCTACCACCTGCAGGGTCTCCACGCCCCAGGAGGAAGCACCATGGGAGGTTCAGCTGCAGCAGTGGTGGGATGGGATTCTCCTAAATCTGCAGAGACAGCACCTGCTGCCGTGGCACGGCTCCACGGCACTCTGCTCACTCCTTGGGAAAAGCATGAGCAAACACAACTGGGGCAAGTGCTTGCATGCATCTGGGAGACACACACGTCTGGTGGGCTCTTCCTGTTGAAAAAGGCACGTTCCTGCAGAGACATGTCACACGCTGGGGGAGGGGGACAGATGGAGAAGAGAAGACATGATATTTAAGTGCTGGAACAGGAACAAGCAAACATGGACTGGCCATATTTAAATTTTGTCAAAACATTACAATAAGGCTTCTGGCCATCAGGACTGAGATGCTGGGACACTATTCCAAGATGATTTTTGGATCAAAAACCTTCACGATTTTAAGACAGAGCATGACAATCAATCAACACAGGCACCTGAACATGCTCATCCAAAACCTCCCTCCAGTCCTCACTTCTTTTCAACTACTCTAATAAATGGCATTGATATACATCCCATGTCTATAAACACCATGGAAGTACTTTGCAACACAAGTCTTTCATTATGAAGTCCAAGGGCTGGCAACTGAAGATGCAAACACTGGAATGATGAGCTCCGAGGGGCCAGCCAGCTCTCTGCAGAGAGGAACTGCTCAGGAATGCGGGATTACCTGTTTTTAACCAATCCATTAGATAAAAGATTGGGGCTTTTTCTGCTGTTAGGTGTGAGACGTAACAGGAATCCCAGCTGTTGATGGGATCTTACCCTCCACCAGCCATTACCATACTCAATGGCGTGGCATTGGGCAGAAAAAAAAAAAAAAAAAAAAGAGTGTAATTGCTTTTGTCTTTGTACCAGAGCTTGGTTTGAACCAAGGACCAACTGAACATTGAAAGAATGACCATTATGACTTTTTTGGTTATACATGTGTGTACACATATAACGTATAGGGTTTTTTTGTTTGAATGGTTGCTTTTATCCTGTAAGGCTACTGTAAACTTTTTTTCTTAAATACCCACAAGAGCTTAAAAGAAAGAGTGTGAAACTAACAACCCATAGACAAGAACAGTTCCCAGCTTATTTTGTTGCAAAGTGTTATCTGTAAACTAAGAAAGCTTTCTAGTTTAAAATGTGTATTTCTTAAAAAAAAAAAAATCACCAACAACCTTGATGGGGAAGAAAATTTTGTTTGCAATATGACATTTGCTAACAACTGCAGAGTAGACACAGAGGTTTATTTTTTGTGTGTGTGTATGTGTGTGTGTGTTTGGACAGTGAAAACGATGATACTCATAGTTAACTTTAAATGCTAGAGACTAGCAGAACACTTTAATTTGCTGGGCAGCACATACCAAAGAGTTGACAGCCGGGTCTCCCCTTGCAGAAACTTTGTCTGTAGCTCATCTCTTTCCCGAGGAAAACACCAGCGAGGCTCACTCAGAAGGGAATTACTGGTAAGCTGCTTAGGTGCAAGCTCTGAGCCAAAATTAATCTTGAGACAATTAGATTCAACCCTATTCAGCAGAAGACAGTTAAGCCTAAAGCTGTAGAGCCCAACACCACCGCAAATGAGCTTTGATGGGCAGTACAACTAACGGAAGCGGAGGACGAACGGATGCTCACACGGAGCAGGTACTCCGCAAGGGCTGGACGTTTGGAAGATCCAGTTCACACTGGGGGCCTTCTGGCAAACACCAGAACCAGAGAGAGAAAAACAAACAAATATTGTTCTGCCTTAGCAAACCTTATTAATTTCAGAAATTACAACCTCCGAAACCAAGGCCAACAATTAGGAATCAGAGCTTGTCCTTTGGTTGTCATCTTAAAAGCTCCAAGAGGGTCGAATCCGCAGACCCGAGAGAAGATAATTGTTGGTTAGACTTCTGTTTGTGACCATCAGAAATGTTACCTTAATTTGGCCTTAATGACCTATAATCTCTTTGAGCATATGGCTTTTAGAATGGTTATTATTCAGCCTGATCTATGGCTATAATGGAGCAGAACAGAACTGTGGGTATAATTAAAATAAGTTCTTGTAAAAGTGGAATATGTAGTACATTGCTAATGTGTAAATGACTAAATAAGTTAATTAGGTGAAATGAAGTGCACTTATAACCACAGATGCTTAAGCCGAATCATGATAATGTTGTGTGTGTGAATATATTTTTTTAAATATGTTTATAACCCAAACAGTAGGACAAGGAAATACAAAGTGTACACTAGTTATAAAGACGGCAGTGAATTTTTAAAGGCAAGTTTTCGTTACCAATTCATCTGAGACTGGTAGAGAAAAATAGTTTTTAAATCACTTCAAATGTCTGAAAGGAAACAACTTTTCAATAGGCTGTTCTAATCCCTGCAAACATCTTCTCTCAAGCAGAGGATGAGAGAAAACTATTCTTCTGGGCAAGTCTGCAAGAATAAATAAATAAACGGAGCCCTCCTTTTCCAAGCCCACCTATTCGTATCGTGCCTTTCCATGCCTCTACCTGTCTCTTTCGTTAGCATGAGTACATAGGGCAATGAAATGGATAAACCTGCAGAGTATAGGCAGACAAAGAGCCCAATCCTTCTCCCAGGGAGGCTGGCAGAAAAACTCCCATTGCTTTCAACAGCCGAAAGACCGGGTTCCAACTCGGCGGGAAAAGCACATAAAGTGCACTTGACGATTCAAAACATGGGCCTGATCTTGACAGTCTTCCATCTGAAACTGTCAAACTGAATACAAGAAGCTCGAAAAATCACTTACAGCACTTGTGTTCATCAATTCATCCATATTCATCCTTCCTCCATCACCAGATCCTTACTGGAGGTGAATGTATCACAACCACGAGCATGATGAGGAGATGAATAAGACAAATTGCTGAATGTGTGCTTGAAGGAGGCTCCAGCCAAATAACAACCAGGAAATGTGTACTTTAATTGTACAATGAAAGATAAAAAGGAAGGGTACGAGGCGGTACCCTCACAAGTACCTATGGAGCTGGAGCAGTTCTTCCCAGTTAGCCATGATTCTCCTTACTGCCCTCACTAAAATAAAGGTATTTTAGATTTTTATCCTGGTGCGGAAGGCAAGATCCTTAGATAGCATAAATTGGTACAATTCGGTGGGTGTTTGCAGATTTATTCTGATTTATTCCAGTTGTGGACCTGATAGATGACACAAATCCAGCACCACTTCTTCCTGCGGGTTATCCATTATTTTTTATTTCTCAAAACAAAGTCAAGATTGCCGAGTCGTGGTGCTCAGGTAACATTTTACCATCTTTACCAACTTTTTCATATTTATTAATTAGCTTCCCCTAATGAGAAAGAAAAGTGCGATATCTGGAGTGAGCCGGGCACAAGAAGTGTGAACAACCACCAGAAAAACTCTTTGAGCACAGTTCATCGATCCAGCATTAGGCAGTAAAGCCGCCAGAATTTTGGATGAGTCTCTATAAGAAACTTTTCACCGATGAGTAAAAGAGATGTTCTCCCTTGAAGCTGTCTCAGGAAACTCTGATTAAATTAGAAAAGATCAAAACCCTTTTCAAGTTGAAAATAATTGGAAAATGCCACAATGAATGCAGGAGAGCAAAATAGCTCTTGTATGTAAGCAAACCCATTTTAAGGCGAAATTTGGACTGAGTCAAAAGTCTCAGAATAACTATTTGGAATCTGTAGCTATTAGTCACTGAGTTGGAATAAAATCAAAAGATGCTAATAATGGAGACGTGCATTCATGACTGCATAGACACCCCGCCACTCGGAAGGAGGCATTTTATAGGACGCGCTGTTAAGAACGAGATGAAATGGCAACACGGAGCAAATTTCCTCTCCTAAGGTACAAAGGAGAATTGTACCTCGCAGGAAGGGGAGAGGAGGTGTTTTCCTCTCCTGGGAAGTGTCGCCCTCAGAAGAGACTCCATTTCACATCTCCTCCCTGGGAGCCAACTGAAATCAATTAACTCTGCAACTGGAACCAATTAACCCTCCAAAATGCGCAACGCCAAACACAGTGGCAGTCTTTAATAAATGTTACAAATACATAAATAACAACACGAAATGCTGCAGCGAGAGCACAGCTTTGCAATCTAGATGATGTGGGCTCTTGATTCTTCAGAGACATAAGAATGAAGGATTTTGTGTTCTAAAAAAAAAAAAAATTATTAAAAAATAAGGATTTAAGTAGACCCAGGGGACTTTCAAGATGGGATTCATCTCATTTAACTTCAGCCATCTAAACTGCAGCCATCTAGTCACCGAGCTGCCTTTACAATCAGCTTGAAGAGGCAGGGGCCTTGAAAGAGCCATCTCAAACCCTTATCTCCAGAAGGGATAAGCCTCCCTATCTCTGCACAGACACCTATCTCTCTCCACTGACATCGGAGGCACCTAGATGATTATGTTCGATTAAGATGCCAGCCTTTGAGGAAAGTCCCAGTAGGCAAGATGGGTGCCATCTGGGAGCACATGGGCAAGCTCGCCTTCAGGAATTCTCCCACCAGCACACACGAGAGACCAGGAAGAACACTATTTCTTAGATATATATATATATTTTAGTGTTATGTCTTATTTTTTAAATTCACTTTTTTTTTTCGGCATTGTTATTTTTCTCATTGACTTCTGAGAAATACAACAGACTTGTTCTGCAGATTATCCATTTTCATTTTTGCTCTTCATTTCCTGCTGAACTAGGTCTTTTAGACAGCAATGGGCAGGGAAGAGGCTTAAGCATAAAAATGTGATTGTACAAATACTAAGAAAATAGCAAAGCGACTCCAGAGAGCACACAGAGCTTGCGACCCTTCACAAAGGGCCGGTCAGGGCGAGGGGCTCCATCCCACCCCTGCAGATGCCACCAGAAGTTGATTTTTTTCAACAGACAGAGCTGAATAAGAGGGAACAACTTTATATTAAAAAGAATAAAGCTGCTTCGTTTGTAATCCTGCACTTCCTATTTAAGCTCTTCCTATTTTGGATTAAGAAAATAACAACTCCGCATTAGGCGTGGCATCAGACGTTGCCCTGGTTTCAAACTCGTCACCATTTTGACCAATGGCAGAGCCAAGGATTTTTTTTTTTTTGCACTTAACAGTATATTAAAACAGTCAGATTTTTAAAGTTTAAAATATCATACTTTTACTACAAGCCCCATCATCTTATTGCAGTCAGATACAATGGGTTCAATGGCCGCACAGTTGGGCACTTACAGGCAGTGGGACTCCAGAAGCACAAAAATGCAAAAAAAAAAAAAAAAAATCACCTTGTCTGTTTTCTGGTCAAGTTTTGGTGTTTTCAGTTCCTTCCTCCATTCCTGTTCCTTCACTTCTAAATTCTAAATAGATAACCTCTCTTGCACCCTAAGCAAGGAACCATTGGAATTAAAGGCAGTAATTTTGAATTAAAGGCAAGAACTTTGACTTAAAGGCTCATGTTCCTGTACCAGTCAGATCCACGTGGTTATGGGGTCCAATTTTTTTTTTTTTTTCCTGGACATAGGAGAATCCTTCTTGTCAGAAGGTGTTTTGCCGCTGCCCCACATGATGCTCAGTGCGATGGCAGAGCTCTCCACCCTGGGTTTGTGCTGCAAAAAGCCTCAACCTTGCCCCACAGTGCTCGGATAATGAAGGTTTAATGAACTGCGGTGTTTGTCCTGTCCTACAGAGCTCGCATTCACAAGTTCAAGGGAAGAATAAAAACAAGTCAGTAAAGGGAGAGAAATCGACAAAAGGAGATGACAAATATCTGGCCAAGCTGGGACCCACATGAAGGTAAGGGTGACCACGCTGCTGATCCAACACCTCTGAAATAACCAGGGTTCAGCTCAATTCTCAACAGAGTTAAAAAGAAACAGATTGTTATATATTTTTTTTTAAATATGACAAGGTTCTTGTGCTTCAACTATACCAAGTTTGTGGTTAAAAAGAAAATGATAATTTACTGCCAGTAATTTTCCTGCTAAGGATTGATGCCATGGCTGGGGAAGCAGCACTGCCCTGGGGAGGGGGCATCTCCTGAGCAACAAACATGACAGGGACAGAAGCTGTCCTGAGCTGGGTGTTTACTTTCTGATAATTGGTAATTTCGCCAGGTTAACTTCCTAATTGGGTACGAACACATTTTCGAGGTCTGCTGTACACTGCGGTCGCAGGCAGGGAGATGTGCAGAAGCATCACTATTTCACACTGACCGAACCTGGACATGGGCAGGAACCTGAAGCACTACCAGCGCTATGTTGCCACTAGTGACCATTAACCACTTCAGTTTTAAAAGGCAGAGATAAAAAAAAATGGAATATACATGAAAAAATGAGGAGAGTGAAAAAGACAATGTCCATTAGTTAACAAGCTAGTTCATAAATTAAATGCTCTCATTTGTGGTGTTTACAAAATATCTAATTTTAGGAACATGAATTTTCCTCTGTTTATACAAGGAGACACAGTATTTCCTACGTAAGTAAATCTTTCCGAAGAGTATAAAATCAACAAAGCGATTAGACCCAGAAAACAGAAGTTAAGCAATACCGTTGCTAACAGCTCCGGTCCTGCAGAATAAAGCACTATCGAGTCTCCAATCAGAAATTAACACATAATTTTCCCAGAAAGGACAGTAATGGGCAAAATGCTATTAAATAATGTTGGCTAAGGAGAGCCCAGATTAGCACGAGGAATGTGAGTGGTCCTGAGCAATGCGAGTTCAAGGCAGACCAAAACCAACAGCTCTGGTAACAGCCACGGACTAGTAGCTGACGCTGGTTAGTCCCAGCACGGGAACATCCGTTGGTAAGGTCTGAGCAGAAAAGCTGCAGCAGTGGTGCAGGAGCAAGATGAAATTGTGCCTGACAGGTTACAGTCACACCAGAAATCACTCGGCATGTAAGTGGCTTGTACTTAAAAAAATCAAGAAAAAGTATTTTCCAAATCTTTGTTTCCATTTCTCCTCCAACCCTCTGCCACAAACATTCAGATACCACTGAAAAAGCATCCCAGGTCTGAAAAATAAACCACTTTTCAGAGCCAGGTAAAGTCACGGCACAGAACCAGTCCCATTTCTCGCGGAGGGGACATTCACCACCGGGGGCTGACAACACAGCACTCATTGCAAAGGAGCAGATTTCAGAAAGGCGATGTCAGAACAGTTCCAACGCCTGACGGCCAGCGGTCACCTAAGGATACGGAGCATCTATTCTCAACACAACGCACCTCACGCGGCACGGCGCTTAATATTGACTCTGCATTTCAGGATCAGCTGCTGCACGGAGTCCCCATAATTAAGTACACAGATCTATCAGGAGCTAAAAATAATTTAATAGTTATTTCCATGTTATAACTGCACAAGCAAGCTTCACAGCTGTCACTTCTCCCTTTCACCAAAATTCCCTCAAAAACGAGGAAACCTGCAGCCTGCAGAACTGCTACAGAGATGGACCATGCTCACAGTGCTCCCAAATGATGTTATTGCAGGAAAGTTCCCCCAACCAGCCTTGTGCTAATGGAATTACAGAGACAGACCATGTCACAGCCTCGTCCCTGCGTCTTTGTCTGTAAAATACTAAATAAACCCTCTTCAGCTTAGTTTTGACTGATATTTCAGTCTCTCCTCTGTTGGATCTCACGGTCATTTTGAACAGGAACCGCGGCCAAGGAACAGCATCACATCTCCACAAAGGGATGCGCAAGAGAAGAATCGCAGGGAGCAGCACCGTACATCGTATTACAATTTGGAGAATTTATTTGGGTTTGCCGTATTTGCAGAACAACTCTGAAAGCTTCTATGCCAGCTCCCAATGCCCAGAACCAAGTCCCGAACGGATCAGGAAGGTTTGCAATGGAAATGCTGACAGACCCTGAAGTCTAGTGGCACTGGCAGGTGCTCCCACAATACGAGAACATAATTCAATCAAGCTTTTGGCTGACGTCACAGAGCACAGAACAACTCCGATGCTTTATGAACAGTACCAGAACCCCCGAGATTCAATTACCGTCTGGATATTCAATCAGGAGTCATCCTTAGCTGTTTTTAATATAACAAAACCTTTGTACCCGTTATTTATCAAATAGGTTGACCGTATTTACATGTACAGCCAAGGAAAAAAGTGCATCGTGCCGTCCGACAGTCCCAAATCTTCAGGAACAAGACAGGCTTTTAGTCAAGAAAAACAGCCCCAGAAGAGAGTATGATTTTTATACACTACAGAACAAAAAGAACTGAATCCCTGTTTTCTTATGGATTACACAGAGTCAATTCAATTATTTCAATCTTTTTTTTTCCATCTTTTGGCCCCCTAAAATTATCCTGGTGGAGGTACTGACCACTGCATAGTGATTGTGACATAAAATAGGGTTTTTGTTTTGCTTTTGTTTGTTATTTTTACACAAACCTTGCCAGAACCCCCAGAAACACCCCACGTGCATGAAAGGATGTGTGGTGACGGTGAGGATCCATAGGTGAAATACCCTTCTTGAAGCCTCCCTGGTTCTGCACTCTTACACTGCTTGCGGGTTTCAAGTAAAACCCTGAGCAAAGGATACGAAGCCTGGACGGCAGCCCTGCTGAAGCCAGCTGAAAATGCCAGCCGGTGTGCAGCCAGGAGAGGGTCAAACGGCTCCCGAACACACAAGTGCAGTGCCCAGCATCCCTCCCCGGTCCCCTGCTGAGCCCGCGGAGCAGAAGGCACCGCCAAGTGCCAGGGACATCATCTTAACCTCTGCAGCCTTTTCACCAGGTGAAAAGAAAATCATTATATTCAACAAATCAAGCGTTAGGGGATTAGACAAATTCCACCAGAGTGCTCTGCAAATACAGCAGCGCGTGCGAAGCGTTGTTTCCAAAATAGATCAATACCCGGCGCAGACAACAATGGACTGCAGCTACGTCTTGTCATTACTACCAATAGTAGTCTTGAAAGACGGCATTAAACAGGGACTGTCACAATAGCTCTCACTCAAACAATGCTGTTACCACACCTTACCGTGGAATACTTCCTCACCACTCTGAAATCCACCAAGATAAACCCATCTCTAAATCCACCTGCTTGTTTGACATGCCGATCAACGGCACTGGTGTTTGCCTTGGCAGAGAGAGTAAATATGCCAACGTTCCTCATTGCTTTGCCTATTTCTGTAAGTTTGCTACGGGAAGAAATTACGCAACAGCCTTTGAAACCATCAGAAAAATTATCCTAGCCTTTGGTCATCACCACCCCTCTGCTTTGCCAAGGAGGAAAATTCAACAAGGTAGTGTGGCAAGACCACGGGCAAGACCCAAAGTCAGAGGTTTGAAAACCTTTGAGCATCAAAGGCAGATTTGGGCATTTGGGCTACATCCCGTGAGGCACACAGTACCTCCTGGATGATAAAAGGAGTGGGAGCCTCTCAGCATCTCTGTGCCTCAGACTGACGGCAGCATCGGCTGCTTAAAGGCAGCCGAGGAAATTTTGTGGCGACTTTTACTTAGCAGTTAATAGCACAAAATAAATAACACCAAATTCAATCATTTGAGGCACTCGTTGTAACTGTTGTTATTCCTCTCATCTTCCAAGGCACAAGAGGAACTCTACAGACAGTCCACAGAGTTGGCTTACGATACATCCTATTGCACGTATATTAATTTTACACGCCTACACCTTCAGCAGGAAACATAAAGCACTCCCAGGCTCTGCCGGCACTTCTCTCTGATGCCCGCACATTGAGCTTACTTGTGCCAGAAATTTGTCTGAGCGATTTGGCTGGGGGGATCCATCCCATCTAGCCTTCGACAGCCAGAACCGGCACATCCCTACATCCTTCGGTGGAAAATAGGCATTGCCAGAAAATGATACCCAGTGCGTATTTCCCCTCTGCGAGCCACGGGAGCCCTAAGAGGTGGGCACCTGACTGTCACAGGCCTGCGATTCATCCACGTCCAAACAATGGGCTGCCTCCCATTCAGGACATTTTAAAAAAAAATTATATATATATATACCTCTTGAAATGTAATTTTTATCCATTTTTAGTTCTACTTTGATGATGTCCACCTCCCTACTATCTTTCATCTGGGAAAATTTTGGTAAAAGATCTTTAAATCACAACACACACACACACATGCCCTGTTCCTTATTAAGCAATTGCAGATCTGTTATCTTGGCTTAGGGGAGCTGATCTGAATCACATCGTGATATCAAACACCGAAAACCACACGCCTGGGGCCACCGGGGCTCCACTCTTTCTCTGGGCCTTGCAAAGACACAGATTTCCAGATACAAAAAAATGTAGTTTACCATTAGAAGTAAATGTTTGATCTGCAAAGCTTACAAAATGACTTTGTTTATCATAGCAGATGAAAAAAAAAAGGAAAAAAAAGAATAATGTTAAACTCAAAACAAAACTTGTTTATGTGACAGCTTTTAGTGCTCACGATTCTGTGCATTTAAGAGAGATTCAAGCAATTAACAGCATAAACTTTCATTACATAGTTCTGTTATACATGGTTATGTGACTTAGTTGTTTGTCTGTTATTTAAGTGATTTCCTCATTACAATAGCACAGCAAAGATATTTGCTGATTTTGTCAAAAAAATGTCAGGCAGTTCACTCGCAACATTCCTGGTACCCCAAAGCGTGTGCTTAAAAATCCTTTCACTCACCAGGTAGCTAAGACATCAAAGCAATTCCAAAATTCAGTAATGGTTTACATCATGGGGGGGGGGTAATAAAAATAACAAATTAAATCACACTTTCTTTCTGCAGTAGCCAAAAAATAAGTGTTAAGTGGTGGAAAACTAAGATCTGTGTGACCCGAGCTGGACAGGCTGACAATTATTTGTGCCCATTTCATGTTTCTTGGGAATTCAGTCCACGGAAGGTGCGTTTGCCTACGACAAAAATCAATATGAATTTGGGAGTGGCAGGAGCACAGATCTAAGGGGAAGCAGCCCAATCGTACCCCACACGCTCCCAAACGCCTGCTTTTCCTGCATCCTTTCCTGAACATGTTAGGCAGGCTCTGTGCTCCTACCCAATCCCAAGTCAGACCTGAGTTCGCCCGTTTAACAGAGATATTTCGCTCACAGATACCTCGCATCCACTGAAAAATCCAAGCCATGATTTCTGCCATTGCCAAATTTAGCAGGAGCAGGGACCAACATCTCCTCCAAGTGACATTTGGCTGGATCTGCCCCCCCACCCCCCCGAGCATTTCAGTCTCCCAGACAGCTAATGTGGATGTTTCTGAATTATTAAATATATTCGGCAGCCTTGACAAGGTAGACACGCAATGATTATGATTTAAAAAAAAAAATATTTAAAAAAAATCTGCAGCATCCAAGAGGTATGACTGAGCTGTTTCAGACACAATTCTCTCAGATCAGACCCAATGCAAGATTTTTGCAGAGGATTCATTTAGACCCTCTTCCATTTAATATGGCTAGTTTCCTTCCAACAGCAGGAATATTTCTCTTTTTTTGTCCTTTTTTTTTTTTTTTAATTGCTAAGATAGGACCTTAGGTTCCAGATTTACCCGTGAGTGGCTGTAGGTGGCTGTGTCTCTGGAACATCCTCTGCAGGAGCAAGACACAAACTCAGAAGCAACCTCTCTTGTGTGTAACTAAATATTTAGCTCCTCCAAGCACGCAGGATGGTGTCTGGGGCCAACTCAAATACCATGGCGTGGGTCTCTGGCTGCCCCCACAGCACTCTCTTTACCAGGGCTCGGAGGGGAGGAGGATGGAAGGCTTGGCGAGTAAACATAGCTGGAAGGATGGGAGGCGACTAGCATTCTTCTGCTCCTTAATCATAATTACGAAACGTTAGGGATGAAAAATATGGAAGCAGTTGCCTTTGTGTATCTACGTAGCCAAAGCCTCAGGTGTTTTTCGACAGGGAAAACGAGAGAAGAGCGTGGCAAAGCCTAGCCAAGGGCTAGTGGCGGCACAGCTGGATGGGCCGAGGGGCTGGGGGGTCCGGAGCTTGGGGGTGCTGTGCCCTGAGCACCAGCATGCTGGAGAGCTGGAATGCTGCCCGGCAAACGGAGGAACATGGTGCAACACGCAAGAGAAGCCAACACCCAAATTCGATCACCATTTTCAGTGTTTTCTGACACACACCGTCACAACCACGGATGGTCACCTGTGTCACCACAACAGCCATGTACCCGCTGTTCTTCATGCTGAAACTACTTCTCTCACCCCCACTCTTAAAATTCCTCGTGGATTTTTTTATTATTATTTTGAATGGAAATTCTGCATTATAACCCCCCAAACAAATCCCATTCTTCACAAATCCTCCCTGCTAAAGGGCGCATCCTTCCCCAGCACACCCAGGCGATATTCCCAGTGACTCTACTGGGACCTGCACAGGCACCCTAAGGTGTGCCCAACCCGATGCACCTACCAGCACGTTTCCAAGATAAAGACTGCATTTCATTTAAGTTTTCAACCAATAAGAGCAAAATTCTGCACCTTTCCCAGAAAGCCACACTGAACTGTACTTAAAAAACCCATATATGTATGGATATGTACTCAAACTATATACATGTAGTTGACAACTACAAGCTGAATTTGTGACTCCCTGGTTGGAGTTGTATTAATTTGTAATCACTGTTATTCTAACGCAGGACAAGCCCTAACAAAACTAACGACAAAATTAAAAGCAAGTCTTTACATCCTTTAAACTGACTTTGCTTTATTCAGTGATATCTGTGCTAGCAAAGAATTTTTTTTTGGGGGGGGGGGGGGCAATAGGAATGGCCAATCATAATAATTCAGTTATTCCACTGCTCCTCACACCCACAGAATATTCAAACATGTACATAGTGGGCAATCTATAACAGATGCTTGAAAACTTAGGTAAAACGGAATACTCAAAATAGAAGAAGCAGAAACCAAACATAACCAGGAAGATGTGGGCTTTGATTAACAGTCCAAAAACTGAAATATGCCAAATGTGACAGACCTAGCAAATTCTTCAGCACCACAGTTCCTAAAAAACTGCTTCAAAATCCACTCCTAAAAAAAAAAAAAGGAGCGCCAGCAATTACCTTCCCCTTACTTTACGATGGTTTGCACTTAGATTATGACAAATCCTTCTACTGCAGAAGTGAAGGTAAGCTGTTGAGAAAATTTTAGAAGATCCAAGAAAATTAATTTTATTTTGGCAAAAAAAGAAAAAAAAGGAGAAAAAAAAAGAAAAATAAAAACCTCACTTCATTCTAATGGATGTGCATTGTTCAATTTATGTAACAGGTATTAAATCACTTTACAAACACAATATAAATTTGAGGTAACTCCAGGGGAGTTTTCTTAAAAATAATTTCAGTCTTCTCCAATTCTCCCTGCTAAGGTCAGAGTCTCCGAAGCAGCATGGCTGAATTGTTTTAGTGCTCTCTGCTGAACACCTGCAAACATCAAACAAAAACTCCTGGTCCTTTACTGGGTTGACAAAAGCCTTTCATGTGAAAAATGCTCCATGGGAATGTCACGGCTGGGGCTCAGGTTACATTCCTTTCTCCCTCGCAGCCCTCACCATTTCTTAACATGGTAAGAAGCCATGTTTGTGAAATTAAAGATTAAAAGGAATCGTGGCTTTGCTTTATTTTCATTCGCACACTACAAATCACAATAGAGCATCATCTATTAGATGAGTAAAAAGCTATTAAGATGACTTTAAGCATGAGATATTACCACACTTCCTAAACTACAGTTAGTTTCACTTCGCTGCTTGGGATTACTTCTCTTTGAGGTCTGGTTTGGTTGTTTTTTTTTTCCCCCCCCATAAGAGAAGTTTTGGGCTAATGTAGAGGAATAACATCTGTGGTTCCCCATCCCAGCAAATACAATATTTTAAAGAGGACCATTAAGAGAAGGTCAGCTCAAACTTCACCAGGGCATCTGTCCAGGAGGAGGAAAAGGCTGCATACGGATCACTAAAATTCCCTATTATCAGTATGCATAATTGGAATAATAATAATAATGTTATTAATGGAGCTATCTCTAATCCTTCCATATAGTTGTAGAAAGCATCTCTTGGAGCAGTTGCCTGGGCACTATCATATCCAATCTGGATTTCTCAAGCCTTGGCTCACTACAGCACGGCACACCAAGGATTCCTGAGAAGCAAGGCTCTGGCACACAGCAAGCTGGCCAGCAAGAGCCCAGGGGAACAATAGCCACGCTCCTGCTCCACGCAACCACACCTCCAGGCCACGCAGCCACCCTCTCACCCAGCCCCAGCGAGGGGCAAGTCACCCAGACCCAGATCCTGACAACTTTTTGGCCATCACTGATCACTCACTGCAAAGCTCCCTGTCTAGTAACCATGCAACCAATATTTATACAATAAATTCAGAATTATTTTCCCTTAGCAGAGCATCCCCTGCGCTGCGTGCCGTCGTGCAAACAACCCACCAGCACAGAGTACACGTCCCCCTCCATTCTCCACCACCACACTGGGCTATTCCAGCATCCCTGTGATGCTACAGGGTGGGAAAGTTCAGGCGCTATTTTAAATGGTCTGTGTCTTTGTATTGCTAACCCACTTGGCAGCTCATTAAATTATTTCTATGTCCAGAATGATGCGTCAAAGTTACTTTAGTGCTTTCAGATTGGGAGACAATAAAAAAGCAATCTAACCCCTGGATTCCACTCACTATTTTGCATCAAAGTGACTTCACAGAGGAGGTTTAGGATGTATTTATGAAATATAACTATCTAGTCAACTGCTCTTAGACCAAGTGTTAGTGGCTGGTATATAAGCATGACAAATTGATTTGTCTGTCACCAACACTTCTCGCTTCTCTCCAGTGAAAGCAAATGTAGTGAATATTACCTATGCAGTTAAATCAGTTATTAAAATTATGTAATTCACAAAATGACAAAAAAATAGGACTAAAATCTTTAGCTGGTGAGATATACGGAAAATTGTGTTTGGAAAGTTATTAAAACCTAACAGTAAAATTCTCCAAGTCACCATATTCACAAATTAGCCAATTTTGTGAGGCTGAAGCAAAAAAATACTATTATTTTGGAAGTCTGAACAGAATAAAATTCACAAAATGAGTGGTTAGTAATTGGAGGCAGCGCTTGGTCTGGTGTCTTAAAAATGTGTATTACTGACTACCTTCAAATTAGGAAGTCCTTCTCTGGAAACACAAAGTTAATTAGTGCATTTAAGAAAAATCTCTGCACCGAATGCACAGAAGAGGATCCTTTGATGGAGCACAAACTGCAGATTCCAGGCACGAAGCTATAGGCAATGACGTGTTTGTACCTCAATATCCACTGGCAGTTTGCAGGGAAGACCTGGCCAGGTTTAATATCTGATTGAGAGCAGTGCTCTGGGTATAACAATACTCCATACAGAGTGCCGGTATGTGGAATTGCCCTGTGCTTCCAAAACACGGCAACCCGCCACCCGGACATGGATGTGTGTTCCATCCACAACCCCACCTCCACAGGGCAGGGAACCCTCTTAAACCAGCTTAACAGGAGAGTGAGGAAATTTCCAACGCACAAGAATCTTTGCTAGTTTTACTCCTAGAAGCCTCTATATAAAATTTGAGTTGCCAGACAATTATTGTACATAGGTGTTCTTCCACAAAAAGCTCCAATATTCCTTTTGTCATCAAGCAGGACTCCTGTTTTTAAGGAATGCAGGAGTTGTCCACACCACTACAGCCAAATAAACAAACACACAAACAAGCAAAGCCTCCAGCTAACTCTCCAAAAGCGCCCAAATATTTGGAAAGGAAACGCCCCATCTTCCGCCAGGAAAAGAAGCTAGCCTAAAGATTTTAATTTGCCAAAAAATATTCCACCAGCCAACAGTGGCCTCTAATACTGAAGGGTTCTTTTCCCAGAAGAGGTTGGTGGTTATAGTCAGATACTTGCTCATTTATTTATTTAATTTAAGCAGCCTTCAATTCCTATTCACGAAATTAGTTCTCATGCAAGCTGTTTTGGTTATCATTTCTGACATGCCAAAGATAGCATCCAAAATTGTAAACAAAAATCTCTAGTGCTCAATTTAAAAAAGAAAAAAAGAGTTAAACTAGCTCACCTTGAACAATTATACAGAGGAGAAGTTTAGGGGTTTTTTTACAAAAAATCACAAACGTATGGAAATACTGTGAAAATGTCCCAGGCTTGTGGAAATAATCATAATAAAAATTAATAATAGTAATAATAATAATAATAATAGCCAGCACTTAGGAATAATTCTACTCCAATCTGAATGAATCTGCTCCCCAGAAGAGATGAACACAACCACAACAAAGGTAATGCCTATGGATAAATAACTAACAACATTTCAGCTACGTACGAAACAAAGGTTTTACATACTTGAGCCAGTAAAATGTCCACTTGCCAAGGAAGTTGGTCCATTTTTCCCACTGCTCACAGGAGGTGAAAACATCTAAAAAAAAATAATAAAAACAGACAGGCATTACTACTGGAAAAGAAGAGATTCCCGAGTTCACGGTTAGTCAAAAGTTCCGTCCACATTGGCTGTGAACTATGTTAATAGTTTGTCTAGGATGAACCGTCCTCCTCCACAGACCTGCAAAGGAGTCAATATTTCTTTACAGCCCCCACCAGCCCCTCATCACCATCACCATGGTTTTATTAGGCTCGCTAGCTCCCCAAACACCATTCACTTCCCGAAGAGTTCGAGCAATCCCAGTCCCCAGCAAGCGGTATCCAGGCTGGGGAAGCAGGGCTCGCTCCCCTCTCCCAACTCTCACGCTGACAAAGGCAAAAAAAAAAAAAA
>WKFP01015389.1:1977603-2098308 GCA_011057875.1 Pterocles orientalis
GGTTTTTTTTTTAGTAAAATGGAAGCAGAGAACACTATTCTAACAGTTGGGAAACAGTTCCTGAAAATTAAAAATGTAGAGTTAATGGGGAAGGGTGAAGGGAGCAAAAAGGGCAGGGGGAAAGGACCACAGCAAGGGGACAGACTGGAGGGCCCAGGACCGAAAAGGGTTAGGAGAAATAACAACTGGGGTGCTGCTCTAGATGGGCAGGTTGGGAGGTCTGTGCACCCCATTTCTCGCCCTGCGTGGCTTGCTCAAGGGTGGTGGGAGACTCTCCGTGAGGAAGGAGGTTTTCTCACACCCGCGTTGCTCTGGTGGGCCTGGAGATGGAAGCATAAAGCTGAAAGCTGTAATAGAAGAGGAAAGGTGCCATAAATACAAACCTTTTGGAACCAGGGAGTGTGGAAGCACCCACACAGTGGGAGAAGGATGTCCTGGCCTGGAGCAGCTCTGGGGAGGGCCATTGATGTGGGTACCGTGGGGAAGGTGACGCCATGGTACCATGTGGCTGGGTGGTGAAGGCTGTGCAGGGGATACCGCACACACGTACACCCCCTGTAAACTTTTAGCTTTCTATATCCCAGCCCTTGTTTTCATTGACCTGTATCTCCCCCTGATCCTCTTCTGGGCTGGAAAGTGTCGTCCTTTCCACAGTGCACCATGCACATGAGCCAAGACATGCTCTCAGATAAGGACACTTGTGGTCATTGGTACCCCATGACAAAATGAGGAGAGAAAAGAGAAAAAAAGTCTTGAAGGCCTTTCGAAATACAAAAATACCTGATTGTTCTTAACTGTGAAAGAGTCACCAGGTCAGCACTGCTCCCCCTTCAGTCCCACTGGCTGCCAGGGTATCAACATGGAGCATCGTCCACGTTGATGCAGACACGGCCATCTTCCAGCATGGCTTTAAATCCCAGTGAGGAATGGTCATTAAGGTGGCCGCCTGGGAGGGAGGTGCCCCCACCAACTTGGATGTTTTGTGGCTGTCCTACATGGGCGTGGGCATCCCTGGTCAGGTTGAGGGGTGGAATACCCCCACAGCTGGAGGCTGGGTTTGTTCCTGGAGTCCCCGCTCCAATAGACTCCTCCCGCAGGAGCCCCCAAAGCCACCAGCACCCTCATGAAGTCACATGAAGTGATGGTTCACTCACCAGCTCATGGCACTTTGAGCTGAGCTGCCAGCCCTCAGGGCAGTGGGTGACACACATGGGATGTGTATTCACAGAGCTGCGGTCGTCTACTCAGATGTAAGTATCCAGATGATATAGGCACACCGAGATGCTCTAGGTACCAAAGAAGTCCAAGTCCCAGATGATGCGCGCAGCCAGGATTTTGGCCTCAAGAGACTTAGAGGAACATTTAGGAGACAGTGCACATGGTCAGGGTACAAGGGACTCGGCAGGCTGGTAGGGCTCAAAGCACAGCCATTTCCCTCTATTACTGAAGTTATTTTATCTGTGAGTTATTATTCCCTGGGCACTGACAGTGGTCTTAGCGCTGTACGTGGTACAAAGAAAAAACAGGGCTGGTGCCAAATCGCTTATTGTTTAAAATGCGGATATTTTTTTTTTCTTTCTTCCTCAAAGTGAATCAATACAGAGAAAACCAGAGGGGGGAACAAAAAAAAAAAATAATGTGAGCCCACAGAGGAGAGATGAGGCTTTATTTAATTATTTAACCCAGTAATGCATCCAGGATCTCCTGACAGCGCTGAAGAAGTGAAACATTAGTAGAGAATAAACTGGGAAAAATAGGACCTCATGGGTTTGGGTTTGGGCATCGTTCATTCCCCAAGCAAGGAAAGGAAAGAGGAGAGCAGGGGCTGCGGATGCTCTGATGGTGGCCATCATGGGCGAGGGGCTCACAGACCCTCCCGCAGGACAGCTTCCCCCTGAGGATGGGGGATCTCAGAAATCGTTTCTCTCTGCTGCGCTTGGCTATTCTGGCGCAGCGCATCCCATGTTTCAGCTCCGTACGTTTCCTGCCCCGCTGCTGCTCTTCATCATGATTATACCAGGCGTGGTGTCCCAGTGTTTCAGAAGAAAGAAATTGTTCGTGTAATAATTAGGGATGTAAATTACACCTGATTTGTGCCTGGCCTGTTTGGGTATCAGCCATGTTTTAGTTCTGGATTAATCAAGTCGTAATTAAATCCGGTTTTAATATTAGCAATAACTGAAGAATTGGTGATACTGAAGTAATGTGAAAATGCGCTACTTTCAGGGAAAACAGAGTTAAATATAATTATTCACCTCACAACAGTGAAATATTCGTAAACCACAAAAGGTACAGGTACAGCGACACGTAAGGCTTCGCACATTGTGACACCAGTGAACCCCCTTTCTGCAGCGAGACCCCGTCTCTCTGGAGCGCGCTAGGTTGGCAAACTGAAAATTAATGCAGAAGCTACGGTTCATAACGGGCTTTGGGGGTTTGTTGTTAAATTAAATGGGAAAAGGAATAGCACAACTGCCGTACTGGCCCCAGTATTATTTATTTTGCGATTTTAATCCCCTGTGTTTTATACTGTCCCCATATGTTCGGTTTCCAGCGTGCTGCAGAATTTTGTCTGGACAATTCTCAAGTGCAGATGTTGCTGCAGACCGAGAGGAGCTGCTGGCTGTTGGGTGTTTTACCGCCTCAGAAAACACGTGAAGCAGTTTGGAACCGCGCGATGTTAGCTGGAGCGCTCTGTTAACACGGTGTTACGAGCATTGGACAAAAAAAAAAAAAAATCACATTTTTAGGTCCCTGAATGTGTCTGTTAACAGTATGCCTCCAAAGGAATTTTTTCGCCCTGTCTGTAGACTTTAATAGCAGAATGGCAGAGTTTTAGACTGCATTTTATTCCAGTTTGGGGGTCTGGTTGTGGCCTTTTTAATTCCCGTAAAAATCCATCAAAACATGGCCTTATCATAAACCCATGGAAAAGCGAACTGTGCACACGTTCTTTATGGGTTTGCAAATAAACTCATTGGAAATGTTATCGGAGTGTTTTGGAAATAAATTCATTAATGTTCTGAAGTGGCGTGTTGCCATGATAACTGGTGCCATGGAAGGACCCGTGTGGAAACCGTGAATTCTGGTGGTGTGGCATGTGCAGCCTGCGGATGGTGCCGTTGACGAGTCCGAGAGCCCTGCACCAAATGACGGTGACAAAACAAGTGGCTGCGTGGCAGCTTGCTCAGTGAGCACAACCCGCTCCCTGCACGGGACATTTTGTCTGGAAAAAGCAGCATGTGATGAAGTCATTAATGTCGGTGTCAAAAACGTGTGCTGGAGAAGCTGGCTGCAGCTCCAGCGTTGATGCTCTCCTGCCCAACAGTGCAAACGGTGCTGATGGAAGGGCTGCCTGGATTTCTACATTGGCGTGTCTACGAGAGGTTACTCCAGGGTTTTCCTGGCGATGCTCAGCCACGGGACTCGGTGGGTCCTCCACCAAAGTGGAGTGCGTGCAGCAGCACTGTCCCACAAAAAATAAATAATAATAAATGATAAATAATAATATAAAAATAAAAAATAAAAATATAGAAATAAAAATATAAAAATATAAATATAAATATAAAGTAATAAAAGGACAATAATTAAGTCAGAGGTCTTTTCTGAGCTTTTTTTCTGGTGAATTATTTTTATCATAGAATCATTAAGGTTGGAAAAGACCTCAAGGATCATCAAGTCCAACCATCAACCCAACACCACCCAACCCACTAACCCATGTACCCAAGCACCACATCTACATGTTTCTTGAACCCCTCCAGTGATGGTGACTCCACCACTGCCCTGGGCAGCCTGTTCCAATGCCTGATCACTCTTTCCATGTGAATTTTGAAAGGAAAACCACAACATTAATGCCACCAGCTCCTTCTACGGGTGTTGCCTCTCTCTGCTTGGATATGCTCTAAGCAATGTGCAGCGAGAGGTAATCTAGAAAAAAATGTGTATTTTTGGCACTGAATCAAGAGCGTATCTGTGTTCTGCCCAGAGGTAACACCTTGTCGTTGTTTCCCTCCCCCTCACCCAGTCCAGGTATTGCGGAGCGGTTCTCAGAAAAAAACCTTCCAAGTGTGTGTTGCAGGCAGAGACGGTAGTGGCATGTATTTTTAGGCTACGTAACACATGCCTGGGAAAACTTACTCCTGGTCTTTTTTTGGGAGAAAGTCTAACACCCTGGGATGTGCCAGGATTCAGGTTGGGTGAATTGTAAACTGGCAAAAAATTGTTGTTTCTCTTCTTTCACTTGTAGCTCATGTTTTTAGTAGTTAAATCCCATAGTCATTGGGTCAAAATTCTTATTAGAACTGAATTCTCATTAGAACTGAATCCTCATTAGAGCAAATGGGAGGCTTGGGTAAGGACTGAAAACTTTTGCCATGGTAAAACTTCTGGGGACAAAGAAAGAGGAACCAAAACATTTCCGTACATCTCTTAAGGATTTTATCCCTCTTCCAAAAGTCTAACGAGCATGTAGGAGTCCAGCGTGCTCTGCTCAGAGGAGGTTGTACAAGTCACTGCTGTGTCATCAGTCGTTTCGGAAAACATTGTCACCATGGAAAGTCATGATTACCATCAAATTCTGTGCTCATATTCTCTGTCCCAGGGAGATCTGCACTGCAGTAGGAGGTCTGAGGACTGAAAAACGTGGATAGCAGGGACTGGCCGGGTTTGGTGGAAATACCGTAGGATTTGGTGTTTTCCTGAGAGGAAGCTACAGAGAGGGGGGAAAAAAAACCAATCTAATTTGTAGTTAACCTTGCTAGGTGAAGTTCTGAGCGTACGGTCAGAATTACAGCTGCGAGCTGTGCAGTCTATTTTCTAACAAGTGGCAATTGAGCTCTTAATGGGCTCAGAACCATTTTACTTCCACAAAACAGTGTGATCTTAGCAAGAGGGAACTGGAGGTATGGTCTCTTGATGCGAGCAGCCCAGGGAGCAGCCAGCGTGCGGTGCTTTGCTCTAGAGCCTGGCCACAGAAATTGTGCTTTCACCCTTCTTCTGTCAGCTGGTTTGGATGGAAATTCTGAGAGAGCATATTAGGATCTGTGTAAGTAGGAAATGTTCCGAGTAAACCAGAATGGGACCCTAAAAAGGAATTGTTGTACCGGAATCACATCCTGCAGGGGTGCTTCTTGTTACAGAAGAGAGGTGTCTCCTTTTGCTATGTCTGAACTGATTTTTGCAGTCAAAAATTTTCTCTTAAAATTTTCTCTTAAAAATTTTCCAAAATAATAATATTCTCAAAGTTATTCTAGAGTAGACTTAGGGCAGACTCCCTTTATCAATAAACTTTATTTTAGAGAATAAATCCATAGGAACGTATTGTGAAGTTTATGGTAAGCAGTTTAGTAATCTTGCGTCCAATACAGTCTCATTCCCACAGAAACAAAGAAACAAAATTAATACTTAATATAACTTCACTAGTTTCAGTACAGCTTAACTAAGAATAAGGTTTATCTATTGCCTTAAAAATGTTTGTACTTGGATTTCCGTGGAAAGATAATATAGGAGGGAGAAAAAGTATTCTTCTTACTTCTGTGAATTCCTATTAAAATTTGGTTTGCATTCTTATTCTATAGTGGAGGAGCATGTTTGATTTCAATTAAAAGGAAATGCCATCATTTTAGGACACACTGTTGTTTTGACAGGTATGCCATACCTTTGTTAGGAAGAAGACAGCGGCTTTGGAAAAGGACAGTAGGTACGGGCGATGTTTCGAATTCAGGGTGAAAACTTCTTTTTGCATCAAACTACAATGAAGTGAGTTCTGTCCGTTTACTTCAGTCAAGTAAATGGGCATATGTAGGTAGTTATGGAAATACACAGGTCGTGATGACAGCTTGGCTACGAATACAAAATGTGCAATAAAGCAATTTCTTATAAAGATTTCAGCAGGTATCTTTAATATTTCCTAAAGAACCAGCATCTGGAAAAAATGTTTTTCCCCTGGAAACATTTTTAAAATATGATATTTTTTCCCATGAAAGGATAAGGGAATGTTATTTGGAGGTGTGTCATAGCTGAGTTACTTGGTGAAAAGACAGTAAAACAAACATTATTGTTATTGTTTGTCTACTGCTTGTCATCTAGTTGCTGACTAAAGTACAGCAGAATATTTTACTTACAATAATCTAATTTGTGGCTTTCCTCACAAAGCTGACAAATGAAGGTAGGAGATGTTTGGAATGAGACGTGCTAATTTAATCAGCGTAGTTCATACATATAGTATGTATGAAACAAGCTGCTCTTTTCTTCCTTTGGCCTTTATTTATTTTCTGTTCTTTCTTCTGATTTGGAATTTGGGAGAGGTCATAAATATAACTGGATGGATGTCAGAATTACCAGTTCTAATACAACTCCGTTGTAATGCTTGGAGACAAATCTTTTTTTCCCAAGTAAAGCCAGACGCTTTGAGCTGTGGTATAACATCATAACATAACTTTTGATCCAAGCTGTATTTGAAGAGTTTAACTCTGAATGTGTTTTGGGAAATACTCAATGCCCTTTTTTTTCTTATGCCAAAATTTCAGATAATTTTTAAATTTTTAATATTTTAAATTTTTATTTCAAATATGGAAGATATAATTTCTTCATTGCCCCCTTGTATGTCGGCCAAACACACTATGTAATTTTTTCCTTAAAGTGTGAGAAAGTGCCACACTGCCCAAGTTGCAGAAGGCAAAGTCAGTGACTGGGAGAAGGAAGAACTGCCCGCTGTAGGAGAAGATCAGGTTTGAGACCATTTAAAGAACCTGAAGGTGCACAAGTCCATGGGACCTGATGAGATACATCCGCGGGTCCTGAAGGAACTGGCAGATGAAGTTGCCAAACCACTGTCCATCATATTCGAGAAGTCATGGCACTCTGGTGAAGTTCCCGCAGACTGGAAAAGGGGAAATATAGCCCCCATTTTTAAAAAAGGAAATAAAGAAGACCCGGGAAACTACAGGCCAGTCAGTCTCACCTCTGTGCCTGGCAAGATCATGGAGCAAATCCTCCTGGAATCTATGCTAAGGCACATGGAAAACAAGCAGGTGATTGACGACAACCAACATGGCTTTACCAAAGGGAAATCGTGCCTGACGAATTTGGTGGCCTTCTACGACAGAGCCACGGCGCTGGTGGATAGAGGAAGGGCAACTGACATTGTCTACTTGGACTTGTGCAAAGCCTTTGACACAGTCCCACATGACATCCTTATCTCTAAGTTGGAGGGACATGGATTTGACGGAAGGACCACTGGATAAGGAACTGGCTAGATGGCCGCACTCAGAGAGTGGTGGTCAATGGCTCAATGTCCAAGTGGAGACCGGTGACAAGTGGTGTTCCACAGGGGTCAGTACTGGGACAAGTGTTGTTTAACATCTTTGTTGGAGACATGGACAGTGGGATGGAGTGTACCCTCAGCAAGTTTGCTGATGACACCAAGCTGTGTGGTGTGGTGGACACGCTGGAGGGAAGGGATGCCATCCAGAGGGACCTTGACAGGCTGGAGAGGCGGGCCAATGCAAACCTCATGAAATTTAACAAGGCCAAGTGCAAGGTCCTGCACGTGGGTCGAGGAGAAGCTCAACATGAGCCGCCAGTGTGTGCTGGCGGCTCAGAAAGCCAACCGTGTGCTGGGCTGCATCAAAAGAAGCATTAGCAGCAGGTCAAGGGAGGTGATTCTCCCCCTCTACTCTGCTCTCGTGAGACCCCACCTGGAGTACTGTGTTCAGATGTGGGGCCCCCAACATAAAAAAGACCTGGACCTGTTGGAGAGAGTCCAGAGCAGAGCCACAAAATTAATCAGAGGGCTGGAGCACCTCCCCTGTGAGGACAGGCTGAGAGAGTTGGGGTTGTACAGCCCGGAGAAGAGAAGGCTCAGAGGAGACTTAATAGCAGCCTTCCAGTACCTGACAGGAGCTACAGGAGAGATGGGGAGGCACTCTTCATCAGGGAGTGTAGTGAGAGAACACGGTGTAATGGGTATAAGCTAAAAGACGGTAAATTTAGACTAGACATTAGGAAGAAATTTTCACTATGAGGGTGGTGAGGCACTGGAACAGGTTGCCCTGGGAAGTTGTGGATGCCCCATCCCTGGAAGTGTTCCAGGCCAGGCTGGATGAGGCTTTGAGCAACATGGTTTGGTGGGAGGTGTCCCTGCCCATGGCAGGGGGGTTGGAACTTGATGATCTTTAAGGTCCTTTCCAACTCAAACCATTCTATGATTCTATGATTCTATGATTCTATGATTCTATGATCTTTAAGCTACCTGGAGTTTTACTCTATTGCTCTCTTTGGAAATCTGCCTCTGAAACTCAGTCCTTCGACCGATTTAAAAAGTCTTTTAATTCTTCACGTAGACATACGCATGGCAATATTTTTGTTATTAGTATCATCCTGTAACTTACGTAGTGCTTTCTCTCTTGTGTTTGCTTCTTGAGTTCATGAATAATAACCATGGTAGGATAAGCATTGAGTTCCTTAAATGATAGGTTCTCCATTCTCTTCCAAGTTGCCTTTCCCTGCCTTTTTCCATCTCAAATCTGTCTTTTCTGAACAGGTTGACTAGAACTGCACACTTTGTGCCGCTTACTTTAATGATTTACTGCTCCAGCTCTTCAAGTCATCTCAATCCCCAGATTGAGTACATCAGTTTTGGAGTACTGCTTCCATCTCAGATGTGATCATTTTAATTTCTGCGACTTTATTCTCGTTAGCGGTTTTGTCTGTATTATTGGCATTGAACTAATATTTTTATCTGCGCAAAGGCAGGACAAAGCTTGCAAATTCTACAGGTCATACTGCTGTTGATTCAAACATCTTTTTTTCACCTAAATGATGACATTTGAATAGAGATTTAGGATTTGGAAGTCTTTTAGTTCATTCTAACAGATACTGAACTAGATCTTTTTTTTGACCTTTTTCTAGGAGGTACTAGGAACCTGAATCTTACTGACCTCTAATGCAGGAAAGAGTTCCGTGGAAGGTTGGAGTATTTTCTGCCGGTAGTCAATGGGAGTATCTACAACCCTTTCCCAAATGTCACAGGAAATAAAACATGAATTTGTTTCAGTATTTCAAAAAGTGTCCATTTTCCTCAACATCTACAGCTGTCTGTCTGCTGAGCAATTTCAATCTAGGAAAAAAAAAATATTCTAAAGAACCACTGGAAGAAGAGTGAGGATATGGAGCCTGGTCTGAGGCCATCGCAGCTCTAAACCCATGGC
Organism: Pterocles orientalis; assembly: GCA_011057875.1. Lineage (NCBI taxonomy): Eukaryota > Metazoa > Chordata > Aves > Pterocliformes > Pteroclidae > Pterocles > Pterocles orientalis. Next base: position 1,986,813 of record WKFP01015389.1, read on the forward strand.
TATGGGTGGTGCTGATGTGCAGCAGCTAACATCTGTAGAGTGATGGGACCAGTGTCACCATTCACTCAGAAACTAATTTGCTGGATCAATAATGAAAGAATGCTAAAGAAAACCTATCCACTTGGAGATTTTATATGCTTTCTTCCTAGAATTTAATGGAACAAGAACAACGTAGTTGCTTGTTTTTGTTGAAATCACAAGTGGTTGTTCCTCACTTGCAAAAATAGGAAACTTCTTCCAAAGTGACACTCTTGAAGGAATGCTGGTGTGCAGCTGCTGCATGACTAAGTGATTAAAACCTCAGTGATGGCTAGTTCATTGGAGGTGATATGTTTACACTCAAGGCCAAGTGTAAAATAAAAATAGCTGCTTGTTTTTTTTTTTTTTTTCTTAATCTGAAGTAATCCACCAGACAGTTTTGAGTCAGTTTCCAAGAGTTTTCATATCCAGTTTTGCCCAGCTCAAGTTGGGCTATGACAACCAGAATTCTCTTGTGTCTAATATTCGTCTTTCATACATGAGTCTCCACCCTCATAGCTTTTACACAAAAAATTATTGTAAACTATCTAAGGCCAACGGGAGAGCTTACAACGTTTTATACAGGCTGCTTAAAAAATGCCAAGATCGATGGCATTTTCTTGGCTCATATGGAGGGACCCTTTTAGAGAGTTTATAAGATTTAATAGTCTCTTCACCCAAATGGTATTGTCTAGTGTACTGACTGTTCTTTGAAGTGTCTCCATCAATAGTGGAAAATTGTTTTTATTACTGTTATATATTATTCCATATTTTAAGAAGATATTATTATTATATATTATTTTTATTATTGAGCCCAGATGCATAGATCTTCAGAGATCCTTGGCTTTGGGTACTGTGCGTTGGCATACATTGCTTGTCCTTATAATCCAATTAAAAGATGATGTAAAAAGTACATGGGAATAAGAATAGAAAAGGGATGAAGAAGAAAATAATTGAAGGAATACATGGAGGTTGGATTAGTTATTTTCACAATTAGCTACTTGAATTAGCCACTTGACAAGCAATACAGAGGAAAGAATAAAGGGCTATCTCTGACAAGGACAGTTTTTAGCGAAGCTGCTACTGTAAGTGTATTATGATTTAAATATAAAGAGCTTCAGGTTTCAGTTAAATGGATTTTGATTCTGCTTATTTTTCTAATGCTAGATTTGTTTCATTTCCATATTAAGCCCCTTTTATTAAAGCACACAGTGCACGATAGAAATTCCAACCTTTGTTTCAAGTGCAACAGAGATTTCTGGGAACAGCCTAGGACATAATATAACTTTTTAAAAAAAAAACAAAGCAAAACATGTATTTGTGCTTAATTATAATAGTGAATATTACATTAAAAAAATCACAAACTTCAGTTTGCCTCAGAAAAAACTGTGATTCTGGTTAGAAGGATGACCATTGCAGTGTTCTGTTGGTGGAAGCAGGGAACCCGCTGCATACAGTATGCATTTTTTCCTGTTCAAATAATGAATGTAGGTGATCAGGGGCTGTCAGCTTTTTATGTAGTACAACAGGAATGTCAAATAAAATAGAAGAATTTATCTGGAACATACTTTCCTTCGTCATCAATGGGTTTTCCCTAGAAATTTCAGGACACAGCTGAAAGCAATGGGAAGATTTCTGGGAGTTCATTACAGTGATAGATTAGTAGTTTGTGATGAGATTACCACTGGAAATTAAAGATGGCTAAAGGAAAAAATCAAATAACTTCTCATGGATTTGTAAAAGAAGGCCTGTTAAAAGAAAATTTATTTCAGATGTTAAAAAAAACCTAGAAAAACAGCAGCGCTGTTCAAACAGGTTGTACCTTTCAGTGGAAAACTGGAGTGCTTCATGGGATGCTCTGAACGTTAGTGTGTTTCCTACTACGAAGCTGGTCAGAAAATTTTAGTGAATTCTACATTTCAGAGAGTTTGGTCAGCAAGAGTGGGGGCTAAATCAGGGAAGTGAACTGAGAACAGAAAAGGACTTTTGCTTTTTAAAGGTTTGTGGAAAGCGTGAACAGGCCACCATGGAGTTAAGCGCTAAATGTTATGTAAACCAGCGATATATGTTGCAAAACTAGGATTTTTCATTCCACTACAGTTAATCGAAAAACTTTGTGTAAAGAGAAAACAATACCCTCAAGGCGTCTTTCCATGGATGCCAAAAAGTTTGGGGCAGAACCACCCAGAGCCCACACCATGGCTTTCAGGAAATCCATTTAGGGCTATTTTCTGGATTCTAAATTTAAACTAACTGTTCTTGCTAGTGGCATAAAGGAGGATGCTCTATTGAACTGGGCAGTAGATATTTAAATTACCAATGGGACGGTTCAGAGGACTGCAAGACAAGCTCCTCAGCTGTCTTTGGCTGCTGCTGTTTTGGCTTTTGGTACATCCACCATTTCACCCAAGGCAACTGGATTTAGGGGAGCAAGAGCAGCGCGAACATGTAACCCTTGCTGACCAAACAACATCAGCAAAGACTGGTGTAGCTGCATATCTACTGAACCCACCATAAATCACAGGTCTGATCTTCCTGACTATTCAGCATCCAAAGAAACCATCTGGCCAACATTCACACTTCTGGCTAATGAGTACCTTGGAAGCTCTCCCACTATTGTGTCATGTGGACGAATATGCAAGGCAGGAGGATTAGATTTGCTCTCTATAGGGTGAGAATCCACTCTGCAGCCTCACTCTGCAAACCCTTTTCCATCTAAATCTCATGTCCACTCAAGAGCTTATTGACATCAAATTTGGTGGACGCACCCTTGGTGACCAATGTCACCATCCCTTCTGACAGAGGAGTGACTCTGGGGGTCCTTGCTGGATTTTCTGCCTCACACTTCGCATAGTGCCCACTATCACTGCAAAAAATCACCCCAAATCCTCAGAGACCCCGTCAAACCAGGTGTTATTTGTACAGCCACAAATTCTGAGTGGATGTCCTACCTCCTTCCCTTTTCATAACAAAAGGTCTCCTCCGCTCTTTTGAACCCTTTGCTCTCACCGTTGGCTTTTGCATTGAATTTCTTTCTTTTCAGGATTTGAAGCTGGGAGAGAGAGAAAAAAACCAAACAAACCTATCTTCTCCTAAGAACACATTCAGTATGAAACCAGATGCTTACTTCCTTCCATCTATTTTCCACACCCCAGGCTTTTCTCAGAGGATTGCAATGAAAGAAGCGCTCTCAGCAGATGTCTTTGGACCACTGCAGTGCTTTCCGTGGCAGCAGAGCAGCCTTTGCTGTAACAAAGCACTCTGTTTTCTTATGCAGAATGATGAGAGGACACTTAAATATCTGCTCAGAAGGAGGGACAGGAGCAGTTTCATCTGTGGCTTTAAGCACACGTGTGTATGCTGGCCTCTAAGAGTGTATTTGTGCTTCATGCTTTAAACGTTGTGTTGAATCAGGATGGGAACACACATGTGGTTAAAATTAAACATGTATTTAGTGCTCTTTTGGAGGCAAAACCTAAATTGCTATTTTTAGGCTCAGCCTCAGGAACTATGCCCTCTTCCCTTTCTGTGACTTCAGCGTTAAAAGAACCTCCTCTGACAAAATGTATTTTCTTTATCTCCACGTGCATTGCAGACATATTCTGTTTGGTAGCAGTAACTTCAGCTGTGATCTAAAGGAAAACCCCCTGAATCTCTAGAAAGCTCAAGCTTCCACATTTTGATAGACCTGCAGCAAGAAGCTCCCTGCATCGTCCTGTTCCTGGCTCTGGACAGCCGTCAACAGCTAGCATCCTGGGAAAACTTCTCTGAGCTATGAGAGATGCGATAAAGAGATTTTGTTCAAAAGTATGTTGTTTGGTTGTCAACTCTATCCATTGTCTGAATTAAAAATGCATACTACCTTTCCTTGTTTGCCTTTCCCAGACCTGCAAGGGCAAAGAAAGGGATTTTGGTAGCACTCGGTGCAAATTAAAAGTCTGGAGTGTTTAAGAGAACAAAGATGGAACAATGGCCATTGGTGTCACCCAAATGGCCCTTGGCATGACGACTTCAAAGCTTCAGCTAGTGGAGACTTCAAGACTTTAACTAATTAATTTTAGAACTTATACTTTAGAACTTAATTCTTCTTGAAGTAAGTGTGACAATGGCCGGTATAACTAATGCCCTTTTGCGGATTTCAATACGAAAATACATAACCATGTCATATCCCATTGGGTCGTACCACCTCCTTCCTTGCTGACAATATTTTTTGCTCATCAGATGCTAATGACGTTTTTCTCTCCAACTGGCTAATCGAACAACACATTAAGTTGAACTCTGCACAAGTGTTCCACCCATATCAGAATGGTACAAATGCCTTGTGCCCCAAAGTTGGGGTTTTTCTGTCTTGTATCAAATTAATAATAGGCCATACTGGTCAGGTGTACTCTCCTTTTATGTTCTAAAGACTTCTTTTGTTGAATATTCCTAGATCTTCGGCTCGGGAGCAGATCTATGCTTTAAAACTCGCCTCTCACCCTGGATCACACTCTGCTGCATCTCAAAGCTTCCTGTGCAATACACACAAGAGAAACACATGAAAATGGACAGATTTTGCCAGACCGTAGTGAAGTTAAAGGCTGTAAAATGTACTTACAGTTTCCTGGAATGAAACTCAGCTTTCAAAAGCTGACATGTCTCTTCATGCTGTAATTAAAAACTTTCTGGTCTATTTAAGGCAGGAGATGAGTAGCTGAAGCTACAGTTAAGCGTCGCAGATAGGAACTTGAAGTTACTCATCAATGCTACCTACACGTGGGAGTCAGGCCACCAGACTTGTTCTGTTCTCTCTGATTATTTGCTTTGCTGTAGAACAAACCCCAGCCAGAGTGAGATTTGTGCCAGTATTTCTTTTTCTTTTTTGGATAATCCATTGTGTGGGATGAAATCTCTATTTCTGCGGATGTTTTAAGGATTAGAAATTCAGTCAGCACCAGGTTTTAAAGTAGCACTTCTGAAAAAAAAAAAAAAAAAAAAAAAGAGAGAGAGATAGGACACAAACGGAGCTCCAAGTCTGGCTATCGCTGAGCAGGAACCGTGCGAGCAAGGGAGAATACAACCCAAGCAAACAGGAGTGCCAGGTCACTTGGTAAAACTTAACAGTTACTGAAATAACAGACCAAAACAGATTGGGTTAAAAAAAATCATATATATATATATTTGATGCATACATCTGTGTATGTAAATTCACTCACTTTTCACATAAAATATTTCATAATTAAAGGACAGATTATTTACATTCTAGACAAATCTGTCTTCCTCTCAATCTTTTTATTTAAAATATATTGTACAAAGATACTTAGGTATCCTAGCCATTCTTCTTTCATTGCCTTATTCCTGGATTTAAGCTCCTAAATCACTTGGGCACTTTTACAAAACTCATTCACCCAAAATAATCTTGAAAAAAACCCACACTTTTTTAAAAAGTCTTTTTATTTTTTTGAAGCTCTTTCCAAGTAACTTTGATAGTCCACATTATATAATACGTAATAATTAAATGCCTTATTTAAAAGAAAATATTCTCGTTTGCTATCATCTATTCATTCAATTATTCAGTGGAGTTTTGAACAATCAAACCTAAAAAACGAAGGCATGAATAGAATGATGCTGCAAGTGCACCAGCTTCTCTATATGGCCTTCATTATCATTGTCAAGAATAAAATTTACATAAATGGAGAGTGATGTTTTTTGTTTTGGTTTTTTAATACTCCAAGATGACTATTTTATCTGTTCAATGTAATCTTGGAAACAAGAGTAATTGAAAACATCAGGATGCTATCAGAGTGAATATAGTGTATCGTACAAAAATGTTCAATTTGTACCTTTTACACTGTTGTAAAAGGAAACACTGAAATAATTGTCCACATAATTGTTCCTTTTGCGGTTATTGAATTCCGAGAATATTAACAACGGGAAGGAAGGGCTGGTGTATTGTCTTCTCCTGACCTCTTCCTCTGTATATGTTCACAGATGATGAACATTGACAAAACTGATATTAATCACAAGAGGTTTCATTTATCTAATGTCCCAACAAGCCATAGAGGCTGTAGGGCAGTATTTCCTGAGACTATTGCATGGAAAGAAAGTAGAGTTCTTGCCTTCATGGCTGTAGGAAAGAGCTTGTACACTTGTACCTTCAGCATTTTGACTTAAGGAGAAAAATTAGAAGATCCAGGACATCCAACTCTTTTTTTTTTTTTTTTACATAATGTTGTTTAGCTGTGTGTCTTCTGGCAGAAGAGGGATGAAATAATTCAAGGATTAAAATGTTTATAGCTGCAAGATCCCCGAGTAAACTTATTTTTAATATTTTGCCTAGCAAAACTATAGATAATAGCGCTGAATTTATTGAATGCCAGCATCCAAAAGGCTCTTCCTGTTTCACTGTAAATTGCAAGAAAATTCACGAAGGACTGTGTTCGACCTAGCACAGTTTGTATATGCCGTCCACATTTTTGCCAAGGGTCTCCATGGCAACTTTAGTGATCACTGGGATGTGCATCCCCATGAGCAGGGAAGGGAAGAGTGCTGCTCTGCCCTCAGAGGAGACCAGCCCCAGGTGGTACCCACCCTGAGCATGAATGTTGCAACATCTTCCTGGGCCATCAACTCCCGTTGAAAATGAAGAAAGGGAACCCAACATCCCATGTAGAGTCATGTTCCCATGGAGATGTCTGGATTTTTCACAGTACCAGTATAGAAAGACGGGAGAAGGAAGGAGCAGCCTTTGCTCCTCACAAATCTTCTGTAATAAATGGAGTTATAAGGCAATGCAGGATGCTTATGGCAGCTGGGAAGGGGCAATAAGGGAGCGATTGATGTGCGAACCCTTAGCCCAGAGAGCCTGGAAACTGTTGAGCAGTGAACAGCAGTTCTCAGAATAATGTCACACTGCTGGCATAACCTTTTTGATTGATGCATCCCCAGAAATTGTTTGTTTTATCTGAAATAACCTGTTTTAATCTCAGCCCAGATCATCACACTGGTTTAGTGGTCACCAACCAGTGCAAACTTTCGCTTCTCTAACCGAGTGAGAACATGAACGGCTCTCATCTGAAGCCAGCCCTGTTTCCAGCCTCTTGTGTGGGCACCGGCAGTCAGTCTGCACGCCCTTTGCCAAGAAACAGTCAGTCTAGTACCTTCTGCTTCATATTTACTTTACAAAAATATTTTTCCATACACTCTCCAGCCTACTGAAGTTCCGAGGTGTGGCATCGCACAGTCAAAACTGAGGATGCGGCTTGTCTGAAAACACACCCTGCTTGGGAAGAGCTGGTCAGCTATAGACTGGGATGTAATTTATCAGCCTGGCATCATTCAACAGGTGATCAGGGGCAATGAATGAGAACAAGCTCCTCCTGCAAGTCACCTCACCCACCATGACATTTCTGCTGAGAACGGAGTCACAGCAGGATTAGTGGCTGGGCTCCCGCTGAACAGCAAGATCTGAATTCCCCAGCTCTGCTGTTATTTTTATTCACAAGTTATAAGGGCAGCTGGTTTATATTCCACTGTGCAATTACGGCACAGAGCTGGGAAGAGCTTAACTTTCATTTTCGTGAGTTTGGAGAGGAAACAGCAACACAAAGAGCAGAAAACCTGGGGAAGCGTGAGTTTTCTAGCATCAAACTTCTGTCAGTCTTGGAACCCCGATGAAGTGCTTCTTATTGCTGCGGGCAAGATTGACTCTTGACTGCAATATCCAAATTTAGGCTGTCTGCACCATAGATGTTTGCATGGGAGGTACGTGTTGCTGCTCACCCTTGTGTAGACATCTCTGTTTGGCCATCTTACATTTGCACATCTCCACAGATTGTAAATAATAGAATCATGAAGGCTAGAAAAGACCTTAAGGATCATCAAGTCCAACCGTCAACCCAACACCACCCAACCCACTGACCCATGTCCTGAAGCACCACATGAACATGTTTCTTGAACACCTCCAGGGATGGTGACTTCACCACTGCCTTGGGCCACCTGTTCCAATGCCTGATCACTAGTTCTATGAAGACATTTTTTTCCAATATCCAACCTAATCCTCCCCTGGTGCAACTTGAGGCTGTTTCCTCTTGTCCCATCACTTGTTACTTTAGAGAAGAGCCCAGCACCCACCTCACTGCACCCTCCTTTCAGGCAGTTGTAGAGAGTGACGATGTCTCCCCTCAGCCTCCTCTTCTCCAGACTAAACACCCCCAGCTCCCTCAGCCGCTCCTCGTCAGACCTACGCTCCAGACGCTTCCCCAGCTTCATTACCCTTCTCTGGACCTGCTCCAGCCCCTCAATGTCCTTCTTGTGGTGAGGGGCCCAAAACTGAACACAGGATTCAAAAGTATTCAAAAGGCATCCTTAAAATCATAAAGGATGAACTTCATTAAAGGCATCCTCAAACTCATAGCCCACAGCCCAATGACAGCATTTGACAATCTTGGAATAGGTGAATGAGAAAGTGGCCGAGACAAGTTTTCTCAGGTTGAAAGTAAGATAGTGAAGGAAAATACCTGGCCTTGTTTCTGTTCCTGATAAATCCCCAGCTGTGGCGCTAAATGAAGCAATCCTACGATGCCGTGGATTTTCTTCCGGTATAACATATGTTGACTTTTTGCACCTCACTCCCCACCAAATCCCAAGTGCCATTCCTTTCAAACCCAATGCCCAGCAGGATGAAGTGTGAGAGAGAAGCTTCCCCTGGCTGTGAGAAACCACAAAAGACATCAGAGACATCTCAGCAAAACCAGAGTGGACCCAATACCTCACCCTGGGATAAAGGGAAAAGGTGGAATGTTAATCATGGAAGAAATATCTCTTACAAATGGCACAAAATCAAGCCCAAGCACATTAACACTGTATTTGCTGAATTTTCTTGGGTCAAACCCTTATTAACATCTGACAAGGCCCTGGGCAGGTAACTAACCTTCAGCACACCCTGCCAGTCGCATGGGGATGGAGTCATTTGGCTGCAGTAACAGGGAGCATTAGGGTTTGAACTGAAATATCCAACTGCTGAGATAGCAGGCTGCCTGGGAGCACCCAAGAGAGGGAGAACAACCTGCTTGGAGCACGTTGTGTTGGAGCTGCAGGTGCACAGCACCTCTCTGGGCTTGCCTCTCTGCTCGGAGGCTGGAAATAAGACTTTCAAATGCTTAGAGTTAGTGTCTTGTAATGCAATGAGCCACTGGCGAGAAAGAGCAAACACCCCACGACTCGTCATTTCTGCACAAACCAGTAGCAAGCCCTCTAAGGGCTGGTATTGCATTGTAGGAAAGGGGTTAAATCCAACAGCAACGTTTTTCTAAGGAATGTTTCCTGAAAACATGAAGACATTCTTATTAAAAATTAGACCGAATACCAAAGTATTTTTGTTAACTGGGCACATTTGCTGACGCTGCAAGGTTTAAGGGGAAGATATCAAGAAAAGACTGTCACAAATCAAGAGTTAACTGGGGTTTGGGTTTTGTAGAATACTTTGGTTTTGATAAAAAGTTTAAAATTTAAACTAAACTATCCGACCTCATCTTTTTAAGGTAAAGTTGCAGTAATATTGCAGTTTTAGGATTTTTAAAAAATAAAGATTCTCCCATTCTTTTTTTTTAAAAATAAGCTAAACAAAATTTTTAAGAGTTCTGCATTGATAGCTAGTGTGGTATGGCTGATAGGGCCCTTGGGAATCTTAAAGAAAAGCAGAGATATTTAAGATTGAAACCTATTTTAAATATTTGCAAGAAGCAGGGTGACGATACTCCACTTTTTACAGATACAATCAGCATCACACAATGGGCTGAACTTTCTCATGCTCAGAAGCAATAACTCTGAGAGGAAGAATAAAAACCAAATAAGTCACATTGTGTGAGCTGGGGGCAGCGGAACAGCCAGTCCCCACCTGTTGGTGTGACTTGGAGAGCTGCAGCCCAGCCTTAGCTTAAATTTGCTACAGGTGAGGTCCTCAAGAAAAAAACAACGCTGTTGATCCATTTATCATGAAGATGATTGAAGCAGCAAGCACAGCGCTTTTAGAAAAGCAAGGTGGAGGATGCAATCTGTGTTTGAACTCAAGTAATGCAGGTTGTAAGGTTTCACTGAGCATACACAAGTCAGGATAATACAAGCTGACTAAGACGTTAGCCTCAGAAAGTCTTCCAGTCTGCTGCTTTCCACCACAACTTTCATTGTCATACCCATTTGTTGTTTTGCCAAACAGGTGAACCTACATCAGATGAACCTGGATCCCCAAAACCCACCTGAAGAAGATGTGCATTCTGCCCCAGCTGCATGTGCTATGTGATTTGAGACGTGTTTTGTCATCAACACACCACGATAACCATGCTTTGACCTGTTGCCCCATGCCTCCCAGACCTTTTGGTACCAAACCCAGGGGCAAGTGCATTTTGTGGATGGCACATTTTATGTTGAACATTGGGCCCTGCAGCATGAACCAATTATAAAGACAAGAGCATATGAAGCCATGTAACTTACCTTAGGTTGTCTTCTTTGTTGGGAGACTGTATCATTAGTTGGAAATTTTGGGAAACTCAAGGGGTGATATCTTCAGGGAAGTCTTATCAAGCCACAAGTCCTCTTTGCCAGCCAACAGCTTCTGCTTCACACCCAGGCAGCTTTCTGCCAGTAAATAAATCTTCTCTAGACTTTGTTTTGGTCAAGCCTGGCCACTCGCCTTTCTCTGGCCCTGATCAGTGCTGCTAGCTTTCACCTGAATGCTGGAAATGGCAGAGTCACACCCGAGAAGATTTTCTTAAAATTGGCTTAGAAGGAGGAATGGAAACTCACGAAGTTATCCCCAAAATATAATAACCTCTTGTTCCCCAGCAGGAGCTCCAGGGCCCTGTTCCCATACATCATTTGTGTTGTCTGTAAAGCTAGAGAGAGAGCTCAAATGGTTGAAAAGAAACAAGAGATTAGGGGGGAAAAAAGGACTAGAGGGTGGAACCACAAAGCAAAACTGCATCTGGCTAGCGTGAAGGAGTAGGTTCCTGCATCTTAAATGTTCTTGTTATTGCTGTAAATGCTGAGTCACCAGTGAAATGTTTTAAATAAAAGCAATGATGCCCAACTGGACCGTTGCAACAACTCTTTAACTTAATGGCAGATATTTAGTGCCTCACCCTCACCCATGGCTCCAATAGTGGGTTCTGTGGTGGAGGACGGAGGCGCAGCTGGCGCTGACATTTCCCAGGGATGCTCAAAGCCCTGTGCAGCCTGCAGACTCCTCCGGGACCCTTTCTGCACATTCCCCTACCCAAGGGACAGGAATACAGCGTGCTGCTTTGGGAGCTGGGGAAAGCTGCGTGGATTTACACTCACTGAATGTCCAGTTCAGCTGAGCTAAAGCTTTACACTTGTGCTGTTTGTGCTGCTTCTGCCTTCAGAAAGGTGCAACAGCAGAGAGATTCCTAGGTTTCGGCTTCGCAGGTCTGGGATGAAGATCTAGATGTGACAGCTGATATTTCTAGGCTTAAGATGAGTCAACAGCAAAAGCCGAGATGCCTCCAGCTGGCAACTCACAGCGTCCAAGGCTGGTTCTTGTTTGCAGGCACCCACCCTGAGAAAGTGTCTCCCTGCTGGGTACACAAAGATCCTGCAAATGGGAGAAGATGCCTGCCGTCAGATGGGGTCCTCACCAGAATGTTACAGCTCTGCCATCCAAAAACGGAGGCAGCCTGAAATGTCAGATGCCTCTGACTTCGTAGTGGGGGGTTGAATTCTGTTTGTCTCAGGGTAACGGGAGCGTTGAGGCTGAGAAGTGGCAGCACCCGCATCTCCCGCTGTCTTCGGTGGGAAGCTGCCGGGCTTTGCTGTGCCCCAGGAGCAGGGGCAGAGTTCTGTCATCAATACTCCTCACGCTTTAAGATTTCACTCTGAATTGTTCTTGAGAAATTAAATGTTCGTAATTACCATTATTGTTCTATTTGTTAGTAGATTAACAAAATTGCCAGCCCGATTATCCCACCAGTTATACCCTTTTAAATTGTGCCAGACCTTTGGCTAGTCTGCAAACCAGTCCAGCTCTGCTCAAACAATAGAGCTGCACCAGTTTTACACCGTCCCGAGGCCAGCACACTTTTGATTTGCATCGGGATAACAGAGCAGAGTCAATCCCTGCTTTCCACTCCAAGCTCATTATTGTCAAACCAGTTGTTCTCTAAGCGGACACAAGAAGCAATCTCGCTTTTTTATTCCATCGCCAGGAAGCATCAGAAATGCGAAGGGTCAGGGAAGGAAGAGGAGGATAAGGAGAAAAGCAGGCAGTCTAAAGTAAAGATGTGTTTCTTGCATGAATAACTCCCTAACAATCTGCTGAAGGAGTGATTTTGTATCAGGCTGAAACCCCAAACCAGCATCATTTTAATTTGCCAAGCACCTGCGAAAGAATGCAGCTGCAAGACCCTGGGAAAACAATGGGAACTGTGACAGTTCATTAATATAAACCAGCGACTAGATTTATTTGGAAAAGTCATTGATACAGAATTACACTGGAGGACACAGTGGCATTCCTGAAGTATGCCAGCGAGCAGCTAACTAAGATTATAAATGCGTGTACATCATTTGAACTTGAGTGGTTATTTGGTAACTCTTCCAATTTATTGCAGATGTCAGGCAGCAAAACAAATGGATAAGGAGGAGTGATGGCTTCAGCATTTCCTTATTTCTTTGGGTTTTATTCGTTACTCATTTTTGTTTCTTTTTGTTGGGTTTTTTTCCTTGTAGTTTGCTCTGGCTATTTTTTTCCGGTGAAGCAAGAGTTTGGAAAGTGCAAGTGGTATTCAGAGCTGCGATACGCACAGATGGGAATGAAGGAACATCTTCAAGTGAAAATTGTTCTTGGAGACATTTCTGATCTCAACGGATATGTCTCTGCACTAGGTGGAACACCCTGATACTCATCACTGAGGTGCAGTGGTGGTGATGGTGGCAGACCGGAGGACAGATCCGTGGCCAGGAGACCTGTCCTATCAGGGGTTGGTGAGTTGTGGGATGGGAAGTGGGGGGTTGGTGATGAGGAGAACTGCCCCATGGCTCAGCCCTTCTCTGCCCCACTCCGGCAGCATGGTGGGATGGGCACAAGGAGGAGATGATGGATCCAGGACAATGAAAGCCCTTCCTCCCAGGCAGGAGGCACAGTGCAAGGGATGATAATCCACGGAAAGAATTGTTCCATGGGAAAATGTTGTTGAGAATGGAGCTGCCAAGGTGGTTCACTGCTCCTGGTGTTTTGCCCTTAAAAAGTTTGCTGCTTTTAATGAGCTTGAGGTGTATCTCTAGCCTGGAGCGTGATTAAGAGTTTCTGTCACTGCGAACAGCAGTTACAAATTACAGGGAGGGCAATGATGTTTTAGGTAAATCCAAAACAATTTGCTTTGCATAGATTAGCAGCTACTAAAGAGCTATGAGACTGTAGACAGTAATCTGTTAAAGCCTTTCTTGGGGTTGAGGGTGCAATGTCAGAGGAATGCTTTGCTGCCCATCTCTCTGGAAACAGTGAAATGTAATGAGAGAAGAAGGAGTAAAATGGCATTCAGCTTTCAGGTATTAATAATTTTGGGGAAATCTCTGTGATCGTGTCAAGCCAAAGGAGCAGCTGAACACGTCCAGTCCAACTTGCTTTGTTTCTGCTCTTTTTTTTCTTGCTTTCCTCCTCTCTTCTCTTCTCCCCTCTCTCTTATTTTTAAAACTGAATTTTCTGATTTCCAGATGCAACTGCAATATAAAAAGTAGAAATAAAACAAGGCAGTTAAGTTGCTGAAGCCCATAATCTCTCCACATAACCCCTAAAATAAAGGGTGTACCATCCAACTCCATTTGCCGGTTATGGGTCCCTGTTGCTGTGCTATCTGTAAATACAAGCGTAGCTCAACTTATAAAATTTTTAAGCATAGGGTACACAAAGGAAGCTCAACAGTGTCTGCAGAGCCACTGGAAAAGCTGGTAGTGTTGGCCAAAGACAGCTTATTTCTTAAAGATGTACAGCATCTGCAAACATCTCCTTTCACAGCCTGTGAGCCTCCAGCTCCCGCAGAGAAGAACATTTCCATCTCTGTTGTTCCTTTTTGTTTTCCTCACCTTGAGGGATTATTTTTGTGTAGTTGGAGGGTGAACGATGCTGCAATCCCAAATGCCTCTTCAGTGCACAGGATGGGAGAATGGAATAATTCTGTTATTTAATGGATGGCAGTAAAATACGCAGCGGGTATGTACGTCAAGCGGTACGATGTGGCAGTGATGTGAGATGTTGAGAAAGGGAGGGAATATTTAAATGAGATCTATTACATCCTGGTTGTACATGGTCTGTTTTAGACACAGCACCCTCATTTGCAAATTTTCCCCTGTTTCCTTTCTACCCAGAAGATCCCTGGATTCACAGCAGCTCTTAGGTCTGAGGTGTAGACAACTTGCTTTTCGTTGTGTATTTCACTCAGACACCTGCTTTACTTTTGTTTCGCTAAGCCCTAAATTTTGGTGGGTTTGCTCTCCTCCTCTCCTGGAATGGCTTTGCGATGCTTATCCTTAAGTAATAGTCAGTGAAGGCAAATTATCTTAAATCAAGCACGGTTTATTTAATTTAGAAAATAGGAAATAGAGAGAAAATCAAACTAAATGAAATGAAAATGGAATAATTCATATCTAATCTAAGGCCTTGCTCAACAGAATGATCCCTTTAGTCGTGCTGTCAGAGTTGAGCAGCAGTACATATGACTGGTCAGGGGCCATTTGTCCCAAGTCAGCAACCTCTCTATGCCCTGCGCTCACAAAGCCCTAAGAAAACAGGACTGCCTCCATACATTTCTGCAAGATCCATGCTTTTGTCGTGACAACTCCAGCGGAGCCACTCCTTCCTCAGTCACCCTTGCTGCTTTGCACCTCTTTCGGTCCCTGCTCGCTCACCTGTATTTTTTAGAAGCACGTGGGTACCAGATAGTGCCAGGTTAGACCTTTCTGACACATGTAGGCAATATATTTCTCAATTTATTCACCTTTTAATTATCTTAGGCTGCCTTTTATTAATATGCAATACACCACCGTACCCCATATTAATGAAGCTTATTACAGGATCGTGACAGAAAGCTATCCAACTTCCTTCCAATTAATGTGCTGTGCTTCAGAGGAATCCTCTGAATACAGGGAGGTGTTTGGCAACTGCACAGAACCTTTTTTTTTTTTTTTCAGGCAACTTCACTTAAGATGTCCTTGTTAGATTAAAGACTCCTCAAACGCTGATTACCCCCTCCACTTGGTTTCTTCATTCTTTTCCAGAGTAGCAGCCTTCATATATTTTGTTTAGGTTCCAGCTTTAAACTATCATCTTGGTTTAGCAGTTTCAATGTATGTTGGACAAGCTAGTTTTAGGTTGTCATGTGTAAACCAGTGATTCTTAACCAGGTGCATAACTAGGCAAAAAAGTCTAGGTAGTCACAGAGAAGGTGAGAATTATGTCCTGGTCTAGTGGAGGCTGTCCTGTGCCTCTCATGCAGGCAGGACTTTGGATTTACAGAGAACAAATTAGAATGGCTAATTATTTTTTTCTTCTCAAACTTTATGCCCTTAATTTAAACTGAGAGAACATATCAGATTTTGAATGGCCAGACATCATGAGTAACCTAGGAAAGACTTTGGGGAGCGGAAATCATCTCCAAGTAAGCTGTAATAAACCTGGAAACTTTGGGGACATAGCATTTAATCTTCACCATACATGCAAGGATCCTCCTCTTCCAGAAGGGGGAAAGAAACCTGCCTCCAAAACTAGAAATAAAAAACATTGAGAAAACTTTGGTGATTCCCTCCCTTCTTGAAAGGGTCACGTCCAAGCTCCATGCTGGATGCAGCAGTGAAAAACTGCTGGAGAAAATGGTCTGGAAGCTCAGGTGTAAAATAAGTGTTAGAAAAGCTGGTTTCCAGCGTGAGGAAACCTGCCATCCCGCGTGATGAATCCTGGCATGTTTGGGTTCTGCAACGAAGGAGAACGCTTGCGTCAGTGCAGCTCCGGCGTTTCACCTGCCGCTGAGCTGTTTGCTGTGTGCACTTCAGAGAGCCTGGTGTGATAGTTAGAGCTGTTAACAGAGGAAAGTCATCGCCATTGTGGTGCTGGGGTCTAACACAGCATGTGGGAGCTCAAAGGGTTTGAGCATACTCTCAAGCCTAGAAGCGCTCGTGCATGTGCTACAACTGCATAATACAATTTTAGAACACAATATCCCGTGTAAACACTGGGGGTTTTGTAATTGCAATTCCCTCTGCAATTTATACCCAATGTTTATGACCTACCCTGAGACACTGTCCTTAGTGCCAACCGAGGACACTACAACCATCGTGCTACAACCATACCAAGAACATTCAGAATAGACAACCGTGAACTGGGGTAAATCCCGTTCTAGAAAGTCCTCCACAGGGGGATCATTTCTAAGTCCTTAGCGGTATGTGGAGCCCCGTTAAGAAGCCAGCTTGCTCATTATTAGGGTATAGACCTGCCCCCCAAGACCTCCGAGTCAACGGCACCATGGGGCCACTCCCTTGTACACGGACCACATTGCAAACACTTTGTGAATGGGACTGGTGGCCATACCGGCCTGAAGGTGCCAAGGGGTCCGCAGAGCTTCCTTTGCTCAAAAAATTAAGTTTCCCTAATTCATGCTTGCCTTCTAGGCAGTGGCTCAGCCATGCTGTAGCTACTGAGACGTGTAGCCATGGAGTTATTTATGCCACTGCATTCTTGGCTGCACCTTCTTGCAACCATGCTGACTTCTTACGCTGGTATCTGTCAAAACACTTCTCTCCTGTATGGTGAGGGAGCTCATCAGGGTGAAAGTAACTCAGAGCTACCCGCGTAATAATGTAGACATTTGTGTGCAATGTGGTGGTCTCGAAGAATTGTGTGGTCTCTGCACTGGAAAGACTTTTTTGGAGTGTCTGCAGAACAGAGATCCTTCAATGATATAAATCCCTTGGTTTCCTTTGAATTCAGTATAGATTTAATCAGCTGAGAATCTTGTTGAAGATGCACCACTCATATGCCTCCCTCAGTGAACAAAATATTAGATAAATAAATTATAACAATGTATTCCTGTAGGATTATTCTGCGTCCAATTCTAGGGTTATTACCAAGAAGTAACAATTAGTGCAATGGCATCATCATACTGATTTCTTTTCTTACTTCTCTGTACAAATACACTCAGCCTTGGTCCTGGAGAGCTTAGCACAGGAGGCTGTACTTCTGCAAAGACCAGTGCATGCTCTCATGTTGGAAGCATGCAAATTCCCCTGCTGACCTGCAGAAGTTGGTGTTAGTAAGATTTCTCTCAAGCTCAGGGGTGATTACCTGCAGTGTTGGCTGGATCTAGTAGATATACACTGATAAAAGATGACACTGGGAAACTCAGGAGGTAGTGACTTGCTGTTACTCTGCATAATGAGTAAATTTCTAATAATAACAGAGTAAAATTATAATAGACATATTATGCAGACTTGTTGTAAAGCAAAGTTAAGAATTCAACATCTGTTGGAAATATTGTCTAAAGATAAGAAATAAATTAATATCTGACCAGCAAGGATATTTCTGAAAGTTTGAGGCAGGTTGGATTTAGGAAGACCCCAAACCTATTATCAGTGACAATAATAAATAACAATAGGGTAACAAATAACAATAAATAACAATAACAATAAGAAGGTTCTTAGCAGATACTTGAAGATGCTTAAGCACTTTGTTAAAAATATTTAATCATGTTGTTTACTTAAGATCATGTGATGACGAAATTCTATGGGTTGTCAAGAGCTGGGTGGGGAGAATGAAGGAGCCATTCTCCACCTTTGGGCTGCTCTCCAGAGTGGTTCTTCTGAACTGCAGGTATGTGAGGAAGACCCCAGTCTTGCCAGGGGTGGGCTGGTGGGATGAATCCCCAGTACTCCCTGAAGAAGTGACTTGGGCACACGGTTGGATGCAGAATTTTTACCAATCCTCCCCAGCTCTTGGCTAGGAGATAGGGGAAGACATTTCAAGCCATGTTGATAGACCAACCTTGCCTGTACCGATAATTTTTGGTATTTCTCACAGACCTGAGACTCAAAAATTTTGGTCCCATTTCCAACCCAGTGATTCTGGAGTCGCATGTTATATCTCGTGCTAAGATGAGGACAGGACTGGCTTATCCTTTGTGCGGATGGAGGCATCTGCCCTATGTTCATGAATGCCATGGGAGCTGGTGGGAGCACAGCTCTGCTCCCCGTGGGCTGGAGGCGGGTGGCAGAGCGCAGATGGGCTCTCGTTGGAGTTATCTGTCCAGCCCACAAGGGACCAGGCTCTGCCCTCGCCGTCTGCGCTATGGCTCCCGTTATCTTCCAAGAGGCAGGTTTTGTTCCCCTTCCCCCAGTTTTCATGGAGATGCTTTTAAGAATTCCAAATTGTTCCTCTGCCGGTTAAACACCGACAATAAGAGCCTTTCAAGGTTAGAAACACAATTTGTGAAAATGAGCAAACTATTGGGAAGGTTCGCTCCACCGTCTAAATTAATGAGACTGGGTATCAGCAGGTCACGTCTTGCTTCGGGTGAATCAGGAGTTATTTTACAATCGACTTTGTGAGAAGTAGGATTGGGTCTGTGCTTGCTATTTAAAATAAACAAAACTATATATTAAATTAGGCTTCCATTGCTGCAGAATGTTGCAGGAGAGTAAAACCGATACCGTTAAATTACAGATAAACGAGGAGAGTCCAGAATTTCCAAAATGTTCTCTTTTTCTTTTTTTAACGACTGTCATTATATTTTGATGTGTTTAATAATACAGCAGAGGTTAAATGAAACATGAAAAAGGGATGTACATTAAAATTGAGATAACTCTTCCTTCAGTGAAGTGGAACCCAGCAGATGTAGCTGCACACTGTAATTGCTGCCTGTTTCCTGTCACTCTGATTAAGTTGCATTGTCCCTGCTCCAAGTGTAAGAATCAGTGGCTTCCCATAGGGCACAGCATGGGACAACTGGCTTGTGCAGGCAAATGGCTGCGTGCACCTCCTGCTTGTCCCGGTAATGGTATAGGCAGACAATATACATTGATGACTTATAAAATCAATAGGCTGTGGAGTAGAGACACAGTGTCTTTCATCTTACCGGCACTCCAGACGAGGGCCAAGGTTTTTTTCGGTGGAGTTCAATTCCCCAGTTTGGGAGGGCGGATAACCCCCGTGCCTGGCTGCTCAGGCTTCGCGGTATGAATTCCGTTTCTCAAGAGTTATTATGCACCTTCCAGCCTTGCTCTTTTACTCGTTTCAAAATATAGCATTGTTCATTCTGTTCACAGTTATTCATGTTTTCCTTTCTGTAATAAATCCCTACTTACAGGATTAAGCTGCTAATGGTAAAATCCAGTACCTATCTGGGGAACGCGGGGCCAGATTCCCAGCTGCTATAAATCGCAGCAGATCCACTGCAGCCAGCGGGGCTACTCTGATTTACAACAGCTGTCGGACTTGCCTTTGCGAGGTCCATAAAGTGATATGTTGTTTTGATTCCATTCAGAAAGAATGCGATGTGCCTCATTCAGCAGAGCGTTGCCCTACTTTTGTCCCGCAGTGATTCTGCTGCCGTGGGTGACATTACATCCGTGCAAAGCTCCGGTAGCGCCGAGGTGAGGCAGGGCTGTCGCTTGTCATTATTAACTGGTTTTTACAAGTGGCCTCCAATTACTTACTGCTAAATTACATATACAGTGGCATATTTATATGTCTGCGTTTAACCGTAGGAGCAAAATTGTGCTTTGACATGGGAGGGAAAGTTGGGTTGTGCTTACAGAGCCCCCGACAAGGCGAGGGGGTGATGCCAGCAGAGCAGTACCCCCTCCTTGGACACCCCCACCCTGGGGGAAGCCTGAACTCCAATTTAGACGCTCTGGTTAATGGAGAGAACATTGGAGCAATACACCCAATAGGGAACTGCTAAATTCCTCCAGCAGGGAAACGCCAGCAGCGGTGTATCCGGAACGCCGGTCCTCCGGGATGGTGGGAGCAAGGCAGGGTCTGATGGCATGGCTGGGGACCCTGGCGTGACTCCGCTGGGCGAAGGGGAGCGCTCAGGGGAATATCTCACTTGCGGAGAATTTTTGGTGGCTGAGCAACTGGAGCGTTTTGCACACTGAGTCACCGAATGAGCTCGGTTGCCTTCACGGTTAGCAACAACTGGGCGGGAGGGCTGCGGATGATGGTTTGGGATTTAGGCATCCATCCCATCCAAAGTCCTGTTTTGGCTCTTTAATCCCCAGTTGGATCTGGAACCTTAAGCCTTCTAAAAATGGAAATTAATATTAGAAGTCATTCCTTAACACATGTTTATTTTCCAATTTATAGAATGTACCTATTACACTCTCCAGACACATGTGCTTGATTATAATGATTATCATATGTATTTCTAAGGCACTCATCACCGTAATATCAAATGTCATTATAGAAATTATGAAAGAGCATCAGCATTTCTTCCAAGGAAGAAGCCAGTTTCCTCTTTTCCCACCACATTAGCGAAATCACAAAAAAATTAAGCTGACTTTATGCCACTTTTGTTCCAGCTCAAGACAAAACAACCCAATCCCCGGTGAAATGTGCAATGTGCACCTGAAGCCAAGCCCTCTGCAAAAACTCGGTGTAAAAAGCTGTGCAGAGAAGTGTGCTCCAAAATGAAGTCTGTCTCCCGAGTCCTGCTTTGTCCCCTGCTCACCCCCACCAGCGCGTGACCCACCGCTGATGGTAGCTGTGGACAGGAGGGTGCTGGAGCTGGGTGATCAGGAAAGCATAAGAATAAGGGAGTCCTGAGCTCAGATTTTAGTGTTACAGACCTTGACTTGCATCCTGGTTGCTGCTCCTGGGAGCATTGCTTTTTCTAATGCAAAGATTATAAAAATTATAACGATCTTCTGGAGCAAAACCCAACTTAAAGACTTGGCATAGATCAGGAAGAAAATAAGATACCATTATATTTACTTACTTGATGTTGTATGCATCTTCCTAGAGGTGGAAGATACAAATCTGGGTTGTTTTAGAAGAGCCAAGATTTTTAAAATTTCACTATTTATTTATTTTCTTTAAGCTACACCAGAAGAGAGAAACATCTGTAAATGACATGGACATCTCAATGTTCCAGGAGACCGGTCTGCTTGGTCTGGAAGACACATGCAGCATTTCAAGCCTGCATGTGTCTGGGAGCAGGGAGAGGGGAGCTGAGGGGGACCCAGCACGCAGGTCACATTCTCCAGTATTACATATTTTTGTCCTTAACAGATAAAAATGCATTGCATGTTTAGGGTTTTTTTCTGCATGGCATCGCCTTCACAAATCTCATGTTTTGCAGCCCAGCTTCCCACGGTTTGTAGGGATTTGAGGTCTTGGCTTTGGCCACCGTGAAGCAGAAGAGCCCCTCGAAATCCATCCGTGCGTGTCGTGTCCCTGTGACGTGGGGGCGAAGCAGCAGGGAGCCTGGAGGCTGCATTTGGATTGCTGACTTAGAATAAAACCTTTTTTTCTTTTTTTTTTTTCTTTGCACCATTTATGTGATTATTTTTGTGCTTCATATGCTCAAAAATCCCTGGGAAAAAAATTAATCTTTTTTTTTTTTTCATTTTTGCTTTGCAAGTCACTTTGTAAAGAACCCCTTTGGTGTCTTTAGAGAGCTTTAAACCCACCTGCTTCCTCCGCAGAGCGCAGATGAGGGAACAGGCGTGAGCGGCCAGCCCAGCGTAGACCTTCAGCTTCAGGAACTTTAAGTGAAACTAAATATATTGGTCCCACATCTGGGAAGGGTTTTTTAAGACAGATTTTCACTCTCAAAGCAAAAGATTTATTTTGCTCTTGGAAAGATAGAACGGATGCAGAGAAGCGAGCATTCCTCTTGTTCCAGCAATCGTTGCAGCAGGTCTGCACCCAGATGATGCCAGCAGTGCTGGGGGGATGGAGTTACCTTGGAAAAGAAGGGGCCAAAACCAGGAGGCACACGAGCTGACATTGCCCCCTCCTATCTCCACGTGCTAACGTGGACACTTGAACACTTCTAAGGTCACTTGGATATCTAATACTGCTCAGGATGATATCTGGCTCAGGCAGGAACTCTTCTCAGGATTTAAACAACATCTATCTTCATTATTGTGCACCCTCATGTCTGCGTGATTGATTCGCGCTAAATTTTCTCTAATTGCTCAGAAGGTCTGAAGGACTGACATTTGGAGGGAGCCAAATGGGATGTCTGAGCTCCCCCTGCTGCTCTGCCGCACGCAGCCTCGCCGCCGAGCTCCGGCACCCAGTGCCTGCCACCGCTCTCCTGGGCAGAAAAAAACCCAGAATAAAAACCATGAGATGTTTGCTGGGTGGGGGAGAACCAGGGTGGGCTTAGCAAAGGCTGGCTGCTTTCCAGTGGGGTATCATGGAGACTGGGGAGCCACGTCCTGGGCAGGGGAAGAAGACCGAAACTCCTCTTTTTTGGGTGCAACTATTTAGTTCCCATGTGTCTGCAAGGCTGTTTGGAAAGTAGTTGGGCAAGGAAGGGGTTCTCCAGTGGGGACATCACTGGTCACGGTGGTACAGAGCTCCTGGGGATGCAGCCGGAGCAGAATGGGGGTCCCCTTCTCACGACCCAAACAATTTAAGACAAGAGCTCACGCAGATGGGCTGCAGGCAGGTTGCTAGTAGTGCTGTTCTGATAGCAGGAAAACATGTGCTTAGGTTGCATTTAGGTGCTTAAAGGCAAGGCAGCACTCAGCAGATCTTCCCTGCTTAAACCCAAAGAGGTGGTCATCTGCTCGCTTGGGGTCTTAGGGACCCCCTTAGGGGGACTTCGGGTCCCTAAAGCCCCAAGCGACGAGACTGCCACCTCTTCTTTGCACCGTACATGTGCAGCAGAGGCGTGGGGTCTTACCTGGATGGCCAAGGTCATCCAAGGTTGTTATTTGTTTCTTGATGAAGCCCCTGGCTGGGTGGGACATGGTGGTGACCCACCTAAAGCACCCAGCACACCAGTCACTGCCGCTTTTTTTTATCTACTTATTTTTCCCTAGTTGAAAGGGGGTCAGATGACATTCTATTTCCTGGGCAGAATCTCAGCTTTCCAATTCTTCATCCTCTGCACAGAACCGTGTTTGTTTTTGTTTTAATCCCGTGCATGCTTGAAAAGGATAGCTGCTGTCATTATTTTGAGCTAGTATTGTATTTTTCCCAAACAGATGTGGTTGAGCTATCTGGCAAGTGTTTCGTGGATTTTTATTTTTGTTCTGTTTCGTGGTTTAACTTTAGTCAAAACATCTGGATGTTTTAACCGTGCATGGGCTCTGCTTATAATGCAAGGAATACTAGTAAGAAAAATATTAAAATAATTTAAGCTATTTTTAGAATTTAAAGAAGTTCTAGAGGGTTTCATTTGAAATGTGAGTCCTATTAACCTATTACCAAGTGTAGCCTCGAGAAAGCCACACGTGTTTGATTTGACAGGTAGTTTATTTTTCTTTTTATTGTTTGCTCGGGCGCTGGTCCAGGAAAAGGTATATGAGCACTCGACTTACTGCAGGCAGTGAAAGGTTCCATTAATTTTTCGGGAATGAATTTCACATTTAGAATAAGCACATCATTGAGTAGGTTTGAGGAAGGAGGGCTCTCTGTGCTGAGCAGTGACCAGAGGATGGAATATCCGAGGATGCTCCGTGCTCTTACCTCTGAATTCACCTCCCTGGGAAAGAAGGTCTATTGTGATGGGTGTTGCCCTTCCATAACAGCTAGAGACTGCCAGTTCTCCCATAGGTGCAGATGATAGAAACCTTTTTTTCAGGTTGTTTTTTGGTTTTTTTTTTAATTATTAAGCTTGGTTCGTGGCAATGGGCAAAGCTCTGTCCTATCCCTGGCCCCAGGTCCATGCTCCCCCTCCAGGATCAGGCATCCTTCCTGATGGAACCCAGCAAACCAGGGCGGTTCTTTAGGGCGTGAGGTACCATGAACCATCCATGCGCTAACAACCAGCTCCTCCATCACTTGAAAACAACATCCAGGGCATTTCTCCATTTATCTGTGCCATTCTCAACCTATTTCTTGGCTGTTCAGTCTCACACCTGTGACAGCGCCATGCATGAGCTTGGGCAGCGTTAGCCCTAGTTTTCGGAAGTGTAAGTAGGGCAGCCGAGCCGTGCCTGGCCTGGCACCATAACAGCCCCAGAGGACACAGATGTGATTGGAAAACATTGTGCTACAGCAAGGAGGAGAAAGAGAAACGGGTCTGGGAGGAAGACAGGAGGTTGCAAAGGCAGGGAAAAATAATTTTTTTTTCTTTTGCTTCAGGATCTGGAACAGCACTCAGCTGCCCTGGCTGGAGGTGAGGGGAGAGGGAAGTGGAAGGTAGAAATAAATCCCCATTTGTGCCAATGGATTAACTGATAGGGAGAAAGGCTCAGCAGAGAGCGGTAATGCAAGGCAAATATGCAACAGGCTCTCAACATTAACTAGTCATTATTTACACCCTCAAATATCTATGATCCGGTGCATGGACACAAAAGCTGTGGAAAATATCTCCATTTTCAAACAGAGTTTTAATTATTTGTAAAGACTTCAATTGTTCAACAGATAATGTCATGGATTGGTCCTCACAGTGTGAAGTGCAACCGTCCAGAACCCCCACAGTATTATAAATAGGCTTCGGAGCTGGGATTGATTGATGTTTGGCATAAAATCTATTCCTCTGAGCATGTATATTCCTTCTGTTCACCAGTTTCATACAAATATACTTGGGCTGATTTTTTATTCAAATCTCCAATTTATGTAGGGTTTAAACTGTTAAATATTTAAAGCCTTTTTCATCTTTTTTTTTTCCCCCCCCTCTCTTTTCTGTTAGAGGTAACTAAATCTCTTGCCTAACACAAACAAGACTTGGAGATTTAGCACATTCCTGTGGGGGAGAGAAAGGGTTTATTAATTATATTGAGACTCAAATAATATGCTTCCTTGACACTAATGTTCCATCAGTTCCAACCGCAAGCATCCTGTGGGATAGCTTTAAAGCCTTTATCAGGATCTAGATTACTGCATTTATGGCTCCATAGAAGAAAGGATTTAATGAACAGCACTCCAAGTTTGAAAAGAGAATCTGAGATAGAGTGATATCAAGGTATAAAAACTATAACAATGAGGAGTTATTTCAGGGGAGTCTTGGGGACTCTGTGATGAAACATCAAATAGAAGTAAGTATAATGTACCTTTTCAAGAGTCTACATAAATATCCAAGACTCCTTGGATCGAGAATTCGTCCTTGTTGCACCTTGCCTGTCTCTGACAGCAAAGATCTCAGAGGAGTCATGTCTTTCGGCAAATGTCTTTTCCAAAGTCTTATTTAAGTTTTTACTTATCAAATCAATACGCTCAAATAATTTTAGCTTTGAATTTTTATGACATCAGTACTTTTGTTTCATCCGCCCTTTTTTTTCCTATCCTAAGTTAATATTTGCATACCATCACCCTGGTGGCCATTATTAATTCATTTATGCATGCCTTTGTATTGCAACAGCACCTAAGAATCGTAGTCATGAGGCAAGACCCCATTATGTCTTATTTATTATTTTTTGTATTACAGTAAGATCTGGAGACGTAGCTGGAGTAATGGCCATATTGCATAAACTGGTTATCTACACATATGGAAACCTACCAACACCCTCAACACATCGATAAGAATTGCAAGAGAAAAATAAAAAACTTCATGTGTCTGCCCTGTAACTTCTGGGGGCTTTGGAGGTGTTGGCCAGGTCTCCCCTGTGACCCAGGGTGCATAGGAACAATAATATGAGAAATTTGAAACCAAACAGCAATAGGGTTCATAAGCAATCAAGCTTTAAAAATTGTCTTGGTTGAAGCCCATTAGAAAAAGCAGAATTCCCCTCTAAACCAGAACATGGAAGTGGTTTACAGCAAACAGAATATCATTGGAAATTCTAGTTTCTCAACTTTTTGCAGCTTATCAGTCATTCAAGCATCAGCATTTATCCTAAATTGGTTCTGGGGTGTCTGCTGGACAGGTTTGTAACATAAGAGAAGTTAAAGAGATCAGACTTGAGGAAAAGATGGAGGAATGCTGGGGAGGAAATCAGGTTGCAGGTTTTGAAATTCTTTCCTAAAAGCAGGCATCTGGGCTCCTGCTCCAGCATCCAGGTAGTTGGCCTGAATTTTTAAAGTGCTGAAAATTCAAGGGGACTGGAAAATGCTCCCCTTTGGTGGACACCAAACCATCACCGGGTGTCTAGGTCTGGCTTCAGACCTCTTACCATCAACAAATTATTTAGTGCCTACAACATATATAATTATAATTGTGCATGTATAGATTTCTGAAGCTCAGTTTTTCTCCACGTGTAAAACCCATGCAAGGTCAGCTAACCGCTCAGTAACCAACAGCAGGGGAAAATAGATGTTCCAATGCTCAGTGGAAGCTTAAACTAGGAATTAATTTATATATTGCAGCATTTGACGAACCTCGGCTCCTGATGTCTCACGCTCAGCCTTACTTTATAGTCACATCTGTTAGTTTAAAGCTTTTGTAGTTTATTGAAGAAGCCTTTACAAAAAAAAAAAAAAAGAAAATCTCATCTGTCAAAACTGTTGTTAAAACCGGTAACAGTGTGAGGTTTTGTTTAAATTGAAAGCATCGCTTATTTTTTATCATTCATTTTATAAACAATGAGATTTGAGCTGGGTTGGGAGAGAGAGCCCTCCACAAAATGTGGCTCGTTACGGCGCTTCGTTTAATGTGCTGCTCAGAGATCAGCAGTGGATGCTTTCCATTACCTCGATGGGAGGTACAGTAGCTGGTGTGACTAGAGAGGTGGAAAAATCACCTGTGCACAAACGCATGTTTATCAGTCACAAAGAGAGCGGGGAAACATTGGCATCCAGTGGAAAGGAAAATGGGGAGAGGCAGATTCTAAGATCTCTGCTTTTAGAGCTGTTTGAGCCCAGCTGTCGCCAAATTGGCAATTTAATCATCACAATGAAAGATGATGGTGAAGAGAGACCTGACATCCCTCTCCAGGACGGCAAGGGAGTGGAGGGGGAAATACAATCCGAGGTTTGTGGATGCAGCTCTCCATCCTCACACTGCTGGAAAGCTAATAACTAGATCCCTCCTTCAGATAGAACAGGGAAAGAAGGGAAATAAAAACCCCTCTGCTCCATCGCCCGCTGCCCAGAGCTGCTTTGCACAACCAGAAACCCTATCGGGCAGCACAGCAGGAGCGCGGGGCTGTGCCAACGGGAGTAGTGCAGGGAGGAGGGTGGTGAGCATCCTTCATAAAATCTATCCGCCGAATGAAGATGTAGCAGTTCCCAATATGGCAGAGCTGATCCCTTACATTGCGCAGCCAAACCCAGAATAATCTCACCTGGGCAGATCTCTGCAGGTTGAGGCAGATTTCTGAATAGTCTTTAAAATCAGTCTTTTTTTTAATTTCAGGGAATTTTGGCATTTCCACCTGCTCATTATTTCTCTGTGAGCCTCAGAGTATTCAAATATATGTGAATTTTCTAGATGAAGTCGATTCTGAAATTCAAAAGCAGGCTGATGTACCTTTCCAAAAATGCTACACCAGGCATTTCTAAAAGCCTCGATGTCTTCACCTTCAAAAATTCTGGAAAAAGAGAAAAATTCTGACATTTTTTTCCTTAACTCTCTACTGAAATATGAGCACTTCACACTTGTGTAAAGCAGAAGTGCCCTCACCAGCTCAATCTAGGACGAGCTACTAGGAGTTCATGAGGGTAGGGGATGTTTTTCAGGCAGAAGAGATCATGCTAACATCACAAATACCGTCTTTCCTGCAGGATTACTAAATTGGGTTTAAATGAGTCAAAACAAGGTTCACAGAACAACTTTTACATTGCAGAAAACTAAGCAAAAGAACATTTACAAACAAAGCAATTGACTTTGTTGATCATTTTAATCCCTTGGCTGCTGTTCCCAACATTTATGGTTGAATTAAACTAATGATGGGGAGATCTCAGAGGACTCGGGCTGGCAAGAGGGAATGGCGTTTTCCAAAACATTCAGCATTAACCTAACTCTGCTCCACTGAAGTAAAACCCTCGTTGCCTGGGATGGGAGCGGAGCTGCCCCATTGCGAAATGCCCCTGCAGGATTGGCAGGGATTCCCTTCCAACAGCCTGCGAGCCCTCCCACTGTGCTCGCCGTGCTCCGTGCTTGAAGAGCCACCAGCAGCCCCCAGAGCAGCTGTATGCGCATATCTCGCTGCATATATTCTGAAAACAGGGATGTTTGGGATCCAGCTGTTCCTGTGTGGTTTCCTTGTATTGTTTTTGGGTTGTTTCTTGTTTGTTACTTTTTTTTTCTTTTTCTTTTTTTTCTGTAGAAAGAATGAAAGAAAAGACCTGCCCTAAAAGTTTAGATATTTATTGCAAGCTATCTGTTCTTTCTCAGCCCACCCATAATTTGCAATCAGCCAACCCCTCCCTCTGTGGGACGTGGACTTTTCATGTTTTATCTCCATTTATGGTTATTGCTTTGTAAACACGCAGCGAGCAGAAGTTATCATTTGCATATCTCTGAGAATTAGCCAGAAAGCTTCTCTCTCCATAAATGATTTATGCTGCAACCATAACCATTGAGTGCCTGCTCCAGTCTGAAATACCCTTTTCAAATATATGCCCTGATCTTTGACCTGGAAGGCAGAGCTGATTAAGATATGCACAGAAAACATTCGGTTATGAAGCAGAGATTAGCTGGGGATCAAGTAGTGATAAAGAAGGAGCAGCAGAAAGATAAATACAGAAGGAGAACTCTATCCATTAACTAGACACGGGCTTACATTAGAATATTTTCTCTAATCCTACTCCAAACTTTGGAATTTATATTCAAAATACTTCTGGTTTTAGCTACGGCTTTACAAAACCAAAATCTGTTTCATGGGTCTTTTGCAAGATCCAAACTTAGTTTGCCTCTTAGTGCAACTGGAATTTTGATTTTTCCAAAATCAAACCAAGGTCTCACGACTGTCTTTGTTCTTGCCTGTTCCAATGCCTTTGAACTGTTACAATGGTACTTTAAATTTGCTGCGGCATGTAGGATTTTGGATAGCTGATTTTCCCCGAGCGTGCGTGCATACATACATATACATATAGGTATATATTTCATACATATAATTGGCTAAAATAATGCACGGTAGAGATACCCCAGGTGACCCGCAAGAAGAGTTGTTTTGCCAAGAGCTCTGCCTCGTGCACGTGCATTGCTCCAAGCTCGGAGCTGGGTAGTGAAGGAAACTGCTGCCTTGGGACTTTGTCCCCTCCGTTGCTAAAGTTGGAAAATAATGATGAGGGCAGAGAGTAGGAAGCTGGTAATTCACTTAAACCGACATTTCCAAAATGGGTCATTAATTTCTTTCAAAGCTGCTCTTCAGTCTCTTTCCTCCTCTCTGTTTTTAGCAAAAGCACGTATGTGACACTAATCCATGCAAGAGGCTGTGTCTGAAGCACGGCGAGTTCACGTGTGACTCCGGTTAATGGGATCTCCGGGAAGCAAAACATAGCCTTGGCCCTCCACCGGAGCATCTGCACTTGTGATGACTTCGGAGCTGGGCAGAGTGGTCCAGATAGCGTGCTGAAGGGCTCTGCGTACCCCAGCCGTTTGTTGCCAAAGATGGCAGGTGTAACACGTACCCCAAGTCAGGGTTCAGACGCTCTCTGCTGTACTGAGCCTTGCCAAGGGTAGCTCTTCATCAGAAAGTGCTCCTTCCATAGTTTCTGCCTCATTAACTCGTGAATGAGATCAGCAGCAACAGAGAGGTATCCTATTTGGTTATTCTGGAAAACACCCAAACACCATTTGGGGTGGAGCTGTTGCAGGAATGAGCCTGTTTTATGGTCTGAGGAACTGCGCTGCTTGGGTGTTTTCTACTTATTTCAATATCACCCTTATCAGAAGCTAGAAGAGGTTAACAAAAATGATGTATTTTCAAAACCCCGATAACCCAGTTTCACTTGTAAAAGCATATGGGGAGAAATGGAGCAGACCAATGGAGCAGACCACAGTTTACCCTTGAGTTCCCCACAGCACCACTCGAGTACTAATGTCCTTAACGTGTCCTGTACCTGAGGTTATCTTCCTTCTCAACGTAATTAGAAGGGAGGCTGAAAGCTCTTCCCATTGCACTGCTGGCCGCTGTGGTGCTTGGCTGTTTCCAGCCTGTTCGGCTGTTTCCAGCCTGTTCGGCTGTTTATAAACTTTGGGAGATCTGTGCTAAAGTTCAGGGTGAAGCTTCTTCATGCACAGAACCTTGTATTTCTATGAAGTATGTAAATTGGGAGTTGCACGTAAAGGAAGCTGATGCAAGAAGATCGTTAGCAGCTTTGACAGGAGACAGCTGTGATGGCCACCACTTTGCAGGGATAACGGTTTGGGATGGTTGACTCCCAGACTACTCTTTGGGAGAGCACACGGTGTGTTCTGCCTCAGAAAGGTACCAAAGGCTGGCTGGTGGCCTCTTTCGGGGGGAAAAAAGCACAGGACTGTCACAATCTGCACAATGGTGTGACTCATTTTAATGCATTTGTTCACATAAGTTCAGATTTTTCTTTTTTCAAAAAGCAAAGGCAGCTTTCCCTTGCTTTCTCCCACCTGCCAAAGCATGCTTCCTCAGCCAGTGTCTGGAGCCTCAGACAACAATTTAAACATCTTGTTAAAATCTCAGCTAGCAAGGACAGAACTTGCCAACAAGGCTTCTCATACCAGCTCCAGACTGATTCACAAGCCTCTAACAAAATTACTTAGTGGGTTTACACCTTTGATGGAGTAAAAGGAGCAGCAATGCACTGGAATTTTCTGTATAACTCACATAACAGTTTGCAAATCTAAGCCGATCCCATGAGCTGGGCATGGAAGGGTCTTCACCTTTAAAGATCTGCAGAGCATTCTCCTTTTCCTTTTCCTACTGCCACTCACTCCTCCAGTCCCATAGTTTCGGTAATTAATCCTGATGGCTCTAGTCTTTCATTTTTGCACTTTAATGGTTAAGATTGCCTCTTCTAGCCTTTACAACACGCAAACCCACATGTTTCTTGGCTCCTTTTCAGCTGCTGCTGATGACGGCCATCCACAGCTTGGATGAAGTTAAGCAATCTTGCCAACACTTAATTGACCATGATCTGCAAAGCTGCTGCATTGTTCAGTTTGAAAAGTGTGGCCCGAACACGAGAGCCCTGCATTTGCACTGAAAATAGATTTCTGCCGAAAAGGCGCTTCCAGGAGAGATTTGCCAGCTCCCCTCAGACACCGCCAGCGTGCGGAGATGTTTTGCCTGCTGAAGATATGCGGTAAGTAGAGGCTGAGTACGGCTGTGGCATGGAGCCTCCTCTCATCCATGCAGAGCTTCGCTCCTGCCTGTCTCTCTTAATTACGGAGACCACTGGAGGCTGTGAGGTCTGCTGGCGATGCCAGCTCCATTCCTCTCCTTGCTGCTCTGCTCTGCCAGGTTATCTCTGACCTGCTGTACTTGACTGCTGCTGACTGATGGAGTTTGATTTTAATCAAAAAAAAATCTCCCACCTGTCAAGTTTTGGAGTTTTTTTGTTAAGAATTAATTTTTTGAGCTCTCGGTTCTACACCAGTTTCTGTTGTTAAAATGTGTGGTGGGTTCAAAATGGTTACGGACCATTCCATATCCTGAGTGACCATTTCCCCAGATTTCATGAGATCCAAGGTACCCCTGGCTTTGATCTGTCGTTTCCCAGGCTATGATCCTGGTGTTTAACATGATTAGGATGGCCTTTGGGTTCATTTTCCAACAACATGATGCTTCAGATGCTCCAGAGATGTACCTTGAAACAGGCTTGAGGACTTGCACTGGCTAATGACATCTTTTAACTGCGTTTTGAGGACAAGACCAACCCATGGTGTTCACTCCTTGCAGCTTGTGAGAGGTAACAGCAACGGACGCACTGCCATTCACCTCTTCCTTTTCATTAGTTCCCTGCTTAGCCTGTGTCTAGAGTCTGGAGGCAGATTACGCAATGCAAATCTCTTGGCTGGGGAAGCACTGCAGCAAGTCGGAGCATCTCGGAATGCATGGTAACCTGGCTGGCTGCCTGCTACGTCTAGAGCACCGAAGGGAGACAAGACTTTCCCTGGGAGCTACGGGCAAGAAAAGCATATTTTCTGGTCTTCTGGTATGTTACGTGCATGGCGCATTCTATCAAAAGATGTGATATAATCCCTATTTTAGGAAGCAGGCTATCGGATCCGAACAGCGTGGCTTTGCAGAACATCCGTGGCCGCCAGGCACTACCTTGCCTCCGGAGCAGTAGGAGGCTGTGTTCTCTACCCATAAATCTCGTCCAACTTTAATGCTCAACTTCTGATTTCTCAGCATTGCGTTTGGCTGCCTCCTACTTCCAGCTTTCTATCCTTAGCACGATTCACAGGCTTTCAGCTATCTCACACTTCTCGCTCTCTAATCTTAGCACCGCTGCTAACTATAGAGCGGCTTCGAGCTTCAGGGTCTCTCACTTTTGTTCGGGCTCTTTCTGGTGCACAGCCAAGTAGGTGAAAGACTTGAGAAGGGGGAAGGGGAGAGCTGGTGCTGCT
The DNA here is from genome assembly GCA_011057875.1 of Pterocles orientalis. Lineage (NCBI taxonomy): Eukaryota > Metazoa > Chordata > Aves > Pterocliformes > Pteroclidae > Pterocles > Pterocles orientalis. The sequence continues at coordinate 2,019,422 of WKFP01015389.1, forward strand.
TTCAGATGTTGCCAGCTGGAGCTCAGCCCGCCTCGGTAGCCATCGGCATTTTTTTGACACTTCCCTGAGATGCTCAAAGGGGTTTGGCCAGGAGGTGATGCCTGCCTCTACCTTGCTGATACCTGCACGAGCTGATGGTGTGTCCGTGCTAGCGGTGTTCCCCATTTGGTAGGAGTTTTCCCAAGACTGTAAAGTTGTCGTTTTCATAAAGATGCACTTAAGCAAATTTCATCCATGTTCTGGATCTGGCTCGTGGTAGCCAGCTTGGCTGATTTCATAAGCCGCAAGCTGCTCCTCTGACAAGCGTCTTCATGGTTTGTCTCTATTTGTACCGAATGGTGTCTAGAGAGGTTGTATCAGCTTTCCCGAGTGAAACAGTTCTTCATCAAATAAAGGCTTCGTATGAGGCGTTCTCTTCTGCGTGTTCCATGTGCAGGCTTAGACTTGGCTTACCAAAGGGGAAAAAAAAGAGACGTTGTCTTGATTTTTCTGATATTTTCCAATGTCCAGTTTTCATTTCGAAATAGAAAAAGAAACCTTTCCCCTCCTCCCTTCTCACTGAGCACAGACCTGACCCTCAGCTTTGTCTTCAAATTCCGCTTCAGGATGTGCTGTCGAGGATAAGCCATTGCTCAAATTATATTGCAAATACATGTAAATCCTGCTGACTGCCTTGTTATAGGGGATGTACTGGCATGGACAGCACTGATGTGCCTCAGAAGAGAGAACTGAGATTCCCAGTGAGACTCCTTGGTGTGAAGAACCTCAGCTGGAGGAAGCTGAACCCACAAAAGTGGCAGAAGGGTTTCCTTGCTGATCTTCCTGCTCTGAAAGAGGATAGAAAAGGAGTTGTGGCTCTTTTCCTGGACAAGAAAAGTCAACTGAGGCAAAAATACACAGGATCAGCCACAGTGAGACATTTCCTCTCTGATCTTGACCCAGTAGGAAGGTCCCAAGAGTCACTGGTGGCCTCAAGTGCAGAACAGCCCCAGCTGGCAATGGGACAAACCCACCCCACAGTGCCAAAAGACCACGACAGCGGTGAGGGTGTCTGCCTGGTCAAAACAGCTGAGGAAGAGCTTTTGGATGGCAGAAAATACAGAACAAAGACCACTTGTGTCCCGTAAGCGTGAGGAATCTGAATTAAGGATGCTTTACCTCCTAATATGGTTCTGCAAACTCCATGTGTTGTTTGTTTTTTTTTTTCAGATTGTAAAAATATGTATGAAGACGTACTGTCTGAAGGGAACCTTATTTTTTAATTCTTCAAACTCTCTTGAGCACTCCAAGGAGCACAGAAGGAAGTCAAGTGGCTTAGCGTAATGAATAAAATAAAGCAGTTGAGAAATATTGTCTCTCAAATAACCAGAAGGACCTCAAGACATCTTTGAGTCATTAAAAATGAAATAAACATCTTCCCAGCTTGCTTGTACTTACCTGAATTGTGATCCATGAGAGGAGATGAATTTGGCGTGTCGTAGTGAAGAGAAATGTGGATACAGTATGGATAATTCAACTCATTTTATATTGATGGGGATATTATGTGAGGTGCCCCAAAGCATTATAGCAAAGGCCTGTCTCTCATGGCATTGCTGTAAAAGAAAAAAATCACTAGGTCAGTAATATGTCTCGACACAAGGTATTGATCATCGTTTGGAAAGAATGATGGATATTTGGAGATGACTGAAATGGGGGTAAAAGCAGAAATCTTTGTGCAATCCCACACGGACATATTTATCAGAGCTGTCACTGGCTGTGTGAAAATTTGTTGGTTTAGCCTAAGAAAATCCACGTTCCCCCTATAATTAATGGAGCGAGGTTAGACTCCTGAGAGGTGATTTGTCCTGACCTAAGGCTGCTCCTGAAAATAGATGTGACTAATTCTCCTCTTCTAGAGGTGCTCACCTCTTCCATTCCCAGCAGGAGGAGCTGAGAAGAGCAGCTCGGACCAGCTGCCTGGCTCCTATGAGACTGGAGTTGGGTGCCATGGATCCCATCTGCAGATGGGTGAAGTCAGCAGAGTACACTGTCAGCAGGAATGGGTGGCGATGAGACGAGCTCTTGACTTTGCTGAAGGCCAAGGAAAGCTTGCTTTGGTTTGGCAGAGCCAGGTTTCCTCTCCTTAGTTCTGTAATCCAGTGATTTGCTGCTTGTATAATTCCCACAGGCATATATCCGTCTTCCAATTGCTGAGATGACGTTTGCACCAGCATGATTCATGCTGTCAGTTCCTGCCTCGAGTTAGATTCAAGCTGGGTTTATTTCGGGAGCGGTGGATGCATACCTACCAGGAGTATGGAGGTGCAGGAGGAAACGGTCTTCTGCCAACTGCAAAGACAGAAAAAGTTTGGGTTTCACATCACTTCGTGTTGGTCAGGCATGAAACAGATGGGCTTTCTGCTCCGGGTTGAGTAGCCTATGTATATATCCATGTTCTTTATGTACAGAGGTTGCAACATGAGCCAAATAAATACTGTCAGAGCTCTGTCTCTCCAAAGTCCACTGATCCTCCCGTTTCCTTGGTGAATAGTCATAATTCTTCTCTTGAAAATATCCCAAATAACCGCGGTGGTGGTGGCCATCTCCAATGGGAAGAGACATCCTCTCTGCATGGGACAGATACCCAGGTATTCACAGGAAGATGTGGGAGGAAACGATGCTGGGCAGAGAGAAAAAGTACATGTGAGGTGGGGCCGGAGCCCCCCAGGCGGTGGGGCAGCCTTGCTGTGCTATGTGGGGAGCTGTTTCCAGCAGCCGTGCTGGAAGGGATGGCTGGCAGGGGAGAGACCCCAAGGTTGGGACTTTGGTGCCCCAGCCCTTTTGAGCAGCCTTGTTTTGCACTTCTGGAGCAAAATCTGTTTGAAATAACAAAATCTTTTTGTAGGTAAAAGATTGGGCAAAGACGTTTGGGTGCTTGAATTCTTTCCGTTAAAGAGGCCCAGAGAAATGAGTTTTAAAAATGTTAATCTGGGTTGGGTTGGAGGTTTTTTGTTTTAGTTTGGTTTGGTTTGGTTTGGTTTCATTTGGTTTTTTTTTGGTCTGGTTCCGTGCATGTAATTTCCAGTATATTGCAATCCAAAGGGATGCAAAACCAATCGAGGAGGCAATAGGTGGTGGCGTGGGGTTGGGAATACAGTGCTGGAAGCCACCAGTTGAATCTGTTATATCTTTTCTTTTCCCTTCCTTTTCATCCTCTCAGATGGATGAATCTCATTTTTTATTTTTACAGTGTCTTCCACGAACACAGCTTGTCAAGGCAGGGATGTTCTCATCTCACCTAGCTGTCATGCATGGAGCTTACACAGCGATTAATCACATCACTTCCTTACCTCTTCACAGTGCCATTCAAATGTCAGCAACCCTCAGGAGGTTCCTACAATGCAGGCAAGCAAGTTTTATCCTGGTTTTCCAGATACGGAGACTGAGACAGTGGTCACCATTCTCCAAATTGAGTTACTGTATCCATGTCCTAAATCTTTAATTTAAATGGCAAAAGGCGGGATGACCCGTCGTGGTGGGAGCTGGGCTACTGCACAGAGCAAGTGCTGCTCCCTCCTGAAAATAAGGATGGGCATGTGCAGACAGAGTGGCCACACTGAGGAGCAGATAGTATTTTATAATCACATTACAGTGAATAAATCTGAGCAAACACAATGCGTGATTATGAAACGTTTCCTTGTTGATTTTTTCATTTCAATATGTGGTGGGAAGCTGCTATTAAAACAGTCATAATAATATTAGCTTCAATATATTTGCTGAATAGCTCAAATGCTGCAGGACTGCATGGCCTGGGAGGAAACACCGTGTTCATTTTCGGTAGAGCAGCTAGTAGACCCATGAAAACTACATTTAGCCCTTTTTATAGTAATATGTCCTTGTAATATTTATTCACGTGAAATGTGCAGTTGAATGTTTGATGAAAGAGCTATTGTATGCCTGGGTTTACGGTAAACAGTTAAAGCTCTTAAAGCGAAGTGGAAGCAAGTGGAGTATTTGCTCAGATTTGGCAAGAAGAAATATAGTAAATAATTCAAAGAGCATAATTTGATTCTAGATTTTTCTGGGCTATGTGGCATATGGCCCTTTTGGTTTTTTGTTTTATTTAGGTTTGCTGCCTCCGTTACGTAACCGTTCCTTTCAGCCTGCAATTACACTTCAAGGTCAACCAGGAATTAAGCAGGGCGGAAGTTGGTGTAATGGAAACAAGTGAGGCTGGACCCTGCCGCCTTGCATCCCTCCCTTTCTCCTAACCTCCATCCGCCGATAGGGACAGGAGAGGGGAGGAGGAGCCCATGACACTCACGGTACTTTGGCTATGCTGGAGCTACTGCATCATTTCTCAAGAGGTGCCACTGAAAACCTGTTTCCCAGTTGGATTGCGTCTATTATTTTTGGAGTTTTCCCATTGAGAGCTCCTCAGGTGAATGGTGCTGTGTAAGTGCTAAGTGTTATTATTTATTAGGCACATATATTCCGTAATTACTTTGCAAATATGATCATTATATTTGAAGTTACGGAGCACTTCAAACATTAATTGCCACATAACTTGCAGGTTTCAGATCTGATACACAAACCTAATCATCAGTCATTAAGTGTTAAAGAAGAGAGCACTGGAAATATATTGAATTACTTCAGATCACTGATTAAACCTAATCCTTGGAAATTCCTGAAAGCCTGTTGAGGCGCTGAGCTTCACTTCCAAGTGACCATTGGGAATTGAGGCCTGAAACACAGCAGAATGCTTCGATTCTCAGGGATGTCACGATTCTCTGGCCACACAAAATGCTCCTTTTTCTGGAGTTCTGCCCCAGCCATCGCTAAATTGTACTTCAATTTTCTTTGTGTCTGGGTTCATACCTGTGCTCTCTGCCCAAGGAGGAAGCATCCTCTTCTATAAGCCATGCAACTCTACAAACCCATTAATCAAGACACCAGGAAAGAACAAATGGCAGAAATGACACTGTAGACCAGTGGAAGGCTTCGAGGGGCTTAGACCTGAGTCTTATGAGTCCCATGCCAGTACCTTACCCACCTGTACTGCACTTTCTCCCACGGTATTTGAGTAATTTTTGCATTAATGCTTGGATGAAAAGGCATCCTGTCTTCTATTAGCTAGGAAAATGGATAAATCTGGTTTTGTCAGCCCATGGTCTTGATTTCCTACGTCCCCTCCCCTTCACGGCGGGTCCCTTTGCGGTGCAGCCTGCTGAGCAGAGAGGATGTGAAACTTGGGGCTGCTGCTCCCATTCCATGCCACCCCGGCATCTTGGTGCTGGCATTTGGCAGTGGCAGCATGCGGCGGCGGAGAGGCGTTGGGTGCTGGATGGCTCCCCAGCGTCTGTCATTGTACTTGACGCCTCGCTCCCTTCCAGAGCGGTGGGCTGGAGTGACAAGACAAAGACACAGGCAGCCTGTGAAATCTCTCTCCTGCCTTTTTTTCAGACTTGCTGAAAACTTCTCCCTGCCTTCGCCATGGTCACTGTGACACCTCTTCTGCAGGGACCTGCCTACGCCAGGGTTAAAACTGGCGAGAGGCATGGTCCCAGCCACAGAGGGAGAAGAAATGAAGAAACTCCATCCTTTCCTTCCCAGAGTGCTTCAAGGTTAGTTAAGAATTAGAAAGTAGATTATAAAGTGGCCCTATTTAGGAAAATGGCATTTTAAATGAGGTTTACATTATTTCACCATAGGTACAGTGTTTCTAGTTTGGAGCTGTTTCACTCAACAATCATGTTATAAAAATAATGGCATGTGTGTATATATGCATGGATTTCAAAGTACTAAATGCGGGTGTTTGTGCACGTTTGTGCACTTGAGGAGAAGGGAGGAAGCGTGTGAATGTGGAGATGCTGTTGAAGTCCTTTTCCAGCCTTTCCGAGCCCCCTCCCCAAGTGGTGGGACCTGGTTTTTCTCCTCCTGCAATAGGAACTGGAGAGGTACCCATTGTCCAGCCTCAGCCCCGAGACCCCCGTGCTTGTACACAGGATGGGCAGATGGTCCCTGGCCCAGGGCTTGTGCTAATCCCACAAAAAGAGCAGCTGTGACGTTACCAAGAGGACTTTAGCAAGTGGAGGTTAGGAATGATATTCCACACCTCTTTACGTGTTAAGAGGTAAAGATAAGACAACAAAATAAAATGAAGAGAGTTGTTTTGCAATAAGCATGAAGAACAGATTAGATGCTGGTCGGACGTAGCTTGACCAGGAAAGGCAAGACTGAACCTGATGTAAGCCCATGTTGCAGATGTGAACAAAATTATATAATGGCATTTAAATATTGTTGCTTAAATACAATGCCTTGGTACAAAGCGGAGCATTTTGGGGATGGGGAGGAGGTGGATCCGCCATGCCTTGGGATGCTGTGCGAGCCCCCCAGCACATCTGCTTTGGGATGTAAGAGGTCGTGAAGGGGTTTAAACACAGAAAAGCAATGTGAATTGTATATTCATGAATAAATAAAATACAGTCTTAAGGCTGAGCTGGAGAAAAGCAGAATTTTTAATTGCTGCAGATTGCAATCCGCTCATTATTTTAACTGTATAAAAGGCAGAAGTAATCATTCACAAATTATCTGAGCAAATGGTTGAGGCCCTTGGTTTTTGTTGGCAGCAGAAACCCCTTGGCTTCGCTGGGGAAATAATCAGGTTTCCATTTATGACTTCCTTTCCCTGACAATCAGTATTACCAGCTCAAAGAAGGCAAAGATTCTTGCTCAGACCTTAACTGAGAAATGTACTTTAACATGTTATTTAGAGAAACAGTAGCTTTAACATTCATTCAATTTTTTAATTGTTTTGTAGGGTATTGGGCTTTTTTTAATCGTTTATGTGCAAAACAAAATTCAGTTACATTTACTTCTTCGCTACTGATATTTTGGATTAATGTGACACGTAAAAATCTGTCCTAAAAAATTAAATTTCAAATATATAGGGGAAAAAAAATTGTAAAATTACCAAGCCAGCCCTGCAATTTTTTTTTTATTTTTTTATTTTTTTTTTTTGTAGGCAGGTTTGTTTGGGAGGCAACCTTGCCACAAATGTGTCTTTTCCCAAGAATATGCTGTGGACTTTTTTCTTTATGATAAGGACTACTGTTCCTATTATGTAGACAGCAATATCCTTCAGGAATGTTGTCCCAAAGAGCGGCCAGTGCCGTGCCACAGGCTGTGTATGGATGCTGTGGCTCTCCTCTCCACGGCAGGGCAGCGGCGGGACCCAACCCGTCTCCGTGTACCCAAGCAACCATGGAAGAGCCAGTTTGGACAAATCCTGGCTCAAAGATAAACTTGTGTCTTCCTTCTCCCATGCAAACTTCCTGTTTTTTCCCTTCTGCGCTCTCTGGAATATATTTCGGTGGTAACTTTTCCATTCTGCAGACGACACACTGACGCAGAGCAGATTTTGGTGCCAGAGGAAACGCCAAGCAGGGAGACAAGCTGACACCCACAGGCCACCACCGAAAGAACTTGGCATCTGGGTCTTGCAGCTGCCAAACCTTCCCGACGAGTGGCCTCGGCAATCAGCTCCAGCGATGGAGCAAAGCGAGGAGGAGGAGGAGGCGAAGGGCATGTGGCGCACAATCAGCGCTGCAATCAAAGGCAAGGAGCCATGCCAGCTGGTGACTACGCTCCCATCCCCATGCCAAAAGCACAAAATAATATTTAAAGAAAACATCCACAAAAGGCCGGCAGCTTGCGTGGCCCATCGCGGCAAGAGCGGCGGGTGAGGAGGTGGGCCATGTGCAGTTGCAGAGAGGGGGCTCCGGGGGCTCTTTACGTCCCATGCCAGCTCTTTTTAGGCTTCGGCACTGCTCAGAGAGCTGCTGATGCTTTTAAAAGTAGAGGTTGTGCCAGGAGCAAAGTGGAGATGGATGTGACTGCATGGCTGCGAGCGTGGATGGGGTTGCTGTGGTGGTGGAGAAGGTTAATAACATCAGGCTGGCTGGATAGTACAGATGTCAAGAGGCACCGGCTGCTTTTAATGGGCAGGACGATGCATAACAAACAGTTGAATGTGTCAAAATGGGGAAAACATTCCCACCAGCCACCATATGAATTGTTTTACTGTGTTGACCGTTCTCTGCAGCTCTTCTGAAAATGTATTTTTGGATGGGGAAATGCATAAGTGGGATGGATGGAAGAGAAAGATGGATACTCTCTGCAGGGAACAGCCACCTACTGTGATGGGCTGCAATCATCTTCATGGTCCCTCACCTTGACAAACTTTGTATCTGCTTGGGCCAAATATTAAAAAGTACACCGGAAGAACCTGGAGAGGCCAACAAGTGCCCCACATCCCCAGCACGGCATCCATTCGTGTCTGAGTTGCACCATAAAGCACCTGGGGACAATGCAGGTGTCTCATGGATTATTGAAAAGGATCTGGAGCACTTGTAACTGTTGACAAAAATAATAAATAATAATGATTTTGAAGAAGGATGTTCTCAGGTGATAGCTTTGGAAGGTCTGCATCACAGGATGCAGTGAAAGGGTGCTGCAGAGATGCATTTGGGCACTTATCCTTCAATAAGAGTGGTTGACTTGTAGATTCATTGTGTTTAAGGAAATAGCGTGTAAAGTTTCAGTGTCTGAATGGCTGTTCCATCCATGTTAGGCTGTGCTGTACAAACAGCATGACCCACGAAGCCAACAAAGTTGGTACAGAATCACAGAATCACACAGAATCACAGAATGTTAGGGATTGGAAGGGACCTCGAAAGATCATCTAGTCCAATCCGCCTGCCGGAGCAGGAACACCTAGATCAGATCACACAGGAACGCTTCCAGGTGGGCTTTGAATGTCTCCAGAGAAGGAGACTCCATACATCTATTGGTATTTAATGAAAGATATTTATTAAAGATTAAATTGCTTCACCAACTCTCGATTGTATCCCAAACAAACTTGCTTTTCTGAGCTCACTGATGAAATCTGTAAGTACAAGACAGATTTAATCATTTTCTGGTTTAACGTTCTTGGAATATTTCTGATGTTTATTTAAAGGAAACCCCAGGATTCAACCTGATGTTCTGATTTTGTACTCTTGAGCTCCTTGACAGCCCTTTAACTCTGGGTAACCATCAGTACTGTGTTATTAGCTCTGTACCTGTCCTTTTTGACATTTCATGGCTGCTTCTTGCCTGTTTTTTCAGAAGTGCAGGAGTACAATTTTTGGAAGCCTGATTTTAGGCGGCGTAACCCTTAGCTGTTTCTCCCTGTCAATGGTTCTGGGGCTTCACGAGGAAATTTAGACTAGCAGGTTGCTATAAAAAAGCTCAAAATTTATCCTTATGGCAATAAAAGGGAAAAAATAAGCCCACTAAGAAAATTATTTTTAGCAAGGCTTGGGATCTGGACAAAACTGAGCTCTGTGGCTTGTGCTTATCTCATTTATACATCACTGAAACTGTCCTCAGTATTGTAAATAATAGGAATAAAGACAACAGAGCTGTCTGTTTTGCATACACATTTTGGGTTTGACTTGGGGTTTGCAGTTGCTCCTTACCATTCTGGGTTCAGAAAATGCTAATATGTATATATATATATATATATATACACATAGTGTTCTCAGATGATTTCCTCTGAGTAAGTCACTCCAGCTGCTTCGGCTGATGCTTTGGAAGGTGTTGCGTCTTCGCTGCTCTGTTCAGACATTTCCAGCTTTGACAAACTGTCCAAATGAGCTGGGGATTTAATGTGCTACCCCTTTTAGATTTATATTCTATGTGCATATGACCCTTATCTTTTATAGCATAAACCATGTTTACACCATTTTCTGGGCTGGGAACACAGAGCCCGAGCTGGAAGAGAGCTGTTTCAGAGGGTAGGAGCAGCAGCTATCTGCACAATCCCCCACTTCTATGTCCTATAAAGCCCCGAATGCAGCAGCAGCATTGTCTGGGAGAAAACAGCATCAGAAGTAACCGCAAGGATTCTTCTCGGAGACACTTCTTCCCTCTTCTACATATGAACATCGGTAAATTTCCCATTCTTGGAATTATAGACATCCCTTTTCTCCAAGAAACTAATTTTGAGCAAATAGTTGGCTATTACTTTTCTGCAGACTAGTGTTACACACTGGGTAGCATCCTTCAGCACTGAGCAGTGTGTTAATCTGACTGTGCACCCACAGGCTGGCCTGCCACCGTGGGGCTTCTTATTCTTTTTTGATGGAGTTGTCTATCTGGAAAACGTCCCACAGCTTTTAATGCTGCTTATTTTGTCAAGTCTAGTATATCTGGTGGAAGGAATTGTGTAGTTTCAAGAAAGGTGGAGGTGTACAATATTGTTTACGTAAGGATGCTACCACAGATCTCGGGAAACTCCTTCATTTTGGTACCCAACTAGCAATTTTCCTGCTAAAAATTTCCTCCCTCCCTCCTTCCTCATCCTCCCCTTCAACACTCAGAAGCTCAAGAGTCCCAGCTCCTCAATACCAGGTGAACAACCCCAGAAGTCTGCTAAGCCAGCTCCTGTGACCCCCCTGCCCACTCAGGGGTCCTTTCTGTGTGCACCAGCCCCCCCGCCCCCCGCCTTTTTTGGATGTTCTTCCTTGGACCCCAAAGGAAGGAGCGGGCTGGAGGGTGGTCTGTGCCCCCGTTCCCTGGGGGTGGGGGGCAGAGGAGCAGCTGCATGCTGCTGAAGGACCATCAGGCATGGCCTTACATCCCTGGTGTCACACGGAGAAGGTAGCCTCAGGAAAGCAGCTGTCTGAAGCTCTGCTGAACACAGACCTCTTAATCTGTAAATTCTTTTTTATTAGGAAAATAAGCTAATTATTCATGCCAAGTCCCTCTTTAGTCCATTCCTATTTATTTCTAACTAATGGTGGGTAATTTCTGGTTCCTTGAATACAGGAGAGAGATATCCCTCATCTGATCTGTGTCTAGTGATGGATTTTGCAGCCCAGTCTGGGGTCTTTTTCTCTGGATTTTGGGCAGTGGAGGCAGGTTCATGCATCTTGTCATTGCCGAGAAAACTCACGTAGGGTCAACCTTCCCCACCCGCCGCTGCCCATGCCTTCCTGCATCCCCAGAGACCTGCACCATTCCTTCAGCTGCCGAAGGACCATCACCGCCTCTCCTTGCCACATCCCTCCTACAGTGTTGACTTTGGCGATGCTCCACCACACTAAAGACTGTGCCGTGCAAAGTTAAACTGAAATCTGCATCCTGGAGAGATGGCTGCAAGCCTGTGGGATGCTTTTGCTGGGAGGAGGATGATATGCTGGGCTGCAAAACCTCTCCCATCCTCTGCCAAGCCATCCGGGGTCCGTCATGGGCAGGCAAAGGCAGGGAGCAGGCTCCTGCAGGCAGCCACCTGTTAGTCCTTGCGATGAAGAGCGAGGGAGAAGTTGGGGAGCTGAGGAGCCTTTCGTCATCGCAAATGACACCCGGCACCACACGCCGCTCTCACTGCAAAGGCAAGTAATGTTTGGTGCAGCAGAGAGCGAGCCCAAACCATAAACCATGACGATGTGGAGAGAGCCCCAAGCAGCCCATATCGGCTCCTGAATATTTCATAGGTTGCAGAAGCCGTTTGGAGAACAGCGATCGGCAATGCTCCATTCTCCGCAGGTCCTTGCCGAAGCCTGCTCTTCTCTCTTCTCCCACCGATGCTGCTCTTCGTTTGTCAGGAATGATTGCCCTTCCTTTTTGCTAATAACGGAGCTGCGATGCCCAGACCGGTGCTTGGGTTTATAAGCATCCTCAGCAACATCGTCAGTGATGTCAGCTCCGAGGATGCTAATTAATCAGTGGTCCCTCTTCTGGCTGTTTCTGCAGTAACAGAGCAAAAATTATTTTGTTGTTTATTTTTTATTAGCTTTCTCTCTGTACGCCACAATTTAAAAAAAAAAAAAAAAAAAAAAAAAGCTTTTCTTTCTGGGTAGGGGCCGGACTCTGATGTGGTGTAAGGCAGCGCTGCTCCCACTGTTCCATCCATGGAGCCGTCCTGGGACGGCACCTCTGCTCCACAGAGAGCCGTAGTGACCCCAGATTGGGATGCTGAGGACATCACAGGGTGAGGGTGGGGGTGCAGGGTTTCGGGGCACCCCTTGGTGTCTACAGGGACCCCTGGGCACTGTGGGGGTCTCCCCGGGTACTCCTGGGGAGGCTGCAGCCCAGGGCTGTGTTTGCATCCCAGGCTCCTCTCCAGCACCTGCAATTTCCCATTTTGTTTTCTCTTCTGGCTTCTAAGTTTTTCCAGGCTTGGTGAGCTTTTCAAAGCTTTTTCTCCATTCCCATTTTTCTCTGGAGGAGGAGGATGGCTTCAAGGACCCTGTCCCCCCAGGGAATCCTTGCTCACTCTGGGATTGCCCAGCTCCATTTGTAACTGTTGGGATCTGCAGACTGGATAGCCCCTGAGGTCCCCCCAAGCCATCTACCAGTCTGTGACTTAGTACTGGTAATCTTTACTAATATTTGCAACAGGAACAGCATTTCACTGAGATTAGCAAACTTCACAGCGGCTCGTTTGAGGCATTTGAATTTGTAAACGAAGGAAAGGGACTGGGAAAGGGGGCTGGGGACGATGTACAGGGAAATCTCGTTATGAAAATTTATCCTCTTCATTAAAAGCTACTAAGGTCTTCATCGCTGGTATTTAATGTACCAAATTCAATGTTCTGAACAGAGTTTGCATGCAAAAATAGCAATATCATGTTTTTAAAAATTGAAATGGGGAGGGAAAATTTTAACTAAGCCACACACTTTAATAGCTTATCTTTTTTTTTTTTTTTGTCATAAATCCAAGCTCTGGGAAATATTTGTCAGGCAAGAATAAACTCTTTGCAGTAACTGAAGGATTTTCTCCCATTTTTTCTCCCCATGAAAGTTGTATCTTCATTCTACATGAAGCAAGATGCCCTGAGAAGTAAACATTATGAATCTTTAGGAAGAGGCAAAGATCTGTTCCCCTTAATAGAGAGAGAGACTGAGCCTTGAAAACCCTGGGTTTACAGATGAAGAAAATGCATGAATAATAAAAACTACACCACCTAAAATCTAATTAATTTGGGTGCATCAGTAAGTTTCTGTTTCTGGACGCTGGTAACAGAAGAGTAGGGGCGAAAAGAAGAGAGATGTGAGACTTTCGATTTATCTCCTCATCCAACTACTCAAAAAAATCTGGAAAAATTGTGTATGCAATGCACACTGAATAGAAATATATATTTCATTTATTGTGAGTTTCCTCTAAACTACTGCAACTCATAACCTCCTTGTGTGGTCGGGGAACAGAGCAAAACGTGGGCGTAAGTGGTGGCAGGGTGGGGGATACAGGGTGGGAGGAGGTGACCTGTGCCGTGCCACGCTGGGCTGTGTTGTGCCATGGCTGTAACAAACCATGGGTGTGCCATGGCCATGCTGTGGCCATGACCTGCTGTGACTGTCCCCCGTGCACAGCTGAGATGTCACTGCAAGCGCCCCAGATGCCCCTGTGCCACCGTCTCTTGCTGTCCCACATGTCTTCCTGAGATGGTTTGTCCTGCTGCCTCAGCCCACCAGGTGTTTAACAAAAGACTGTCCTCTGACCTTCTAAACTATGACACTTCCTGAGCTGGTGTGTCCTGCTGGGAAGCAGCGATGCCCACCGAGTGCTCCCAGCCCCTCCATCTCAGCCGTCTCCTCCTGTGGCACCAAGCTGCTCTGTCGGTTACCGCAGTGTAAACCCCAAGCCAGCGCACTGACGTCACAATTTTCCCCGGCTTTACGGGGCTGGGGGAAGCAGAGCATGGTCTGGCAAGTTTAAAGATGCTGGCTTTTCCTTTTTATATTTGCATTTAGCTCTTGAGCTCTGCAGAACAACTCAACGGCATTAACAGAGAGTCTAATCCTGCCCAAGATCTCTGCTATCACCTAAACACGGGATTTCAAAAACATTCCAAGGAAAGCAATTTTCATATCATCAAATTCCAGGAAATCTCTCATGAAGCCCCTTTGCTAAATGAAGGGCTGATGTCGGCGCTGGGCTGTGCCGGAGGAGCCGGTGCCATAGCGGGAAGCACGGCGGTAGTACAGGGGGCGATGGGGAGGATGCTCAGTCCCTGCCATCGCTGCCATCACTGCCGTCGCCACTGGTACCTCCGTGCCACAACCAACCCTAACACCTGGCTGGGTCCGCAGCGACGGCTCAGCGCCTCGACAGCGGTAACAATTTAGAAGCGGGATGCTAAACAAGATATATACACGATGTCAAATATTGGCTGCGCACATCTAAGCCAATCACTTCTAAATAAATTAACCATGGCACTGCCTAATACGATCCACCTGCTTTCCTCCTCGCGCTGCTCCAGACCCTACCTGAACCCCCCTTTGATTAAATGTCAAAAGCTTGCCTTGTGCCTGCAGATTTCACTGAAGGCGGATAACAGAAAGGTTCCTCCTGTGACTCCATAAAACTGAAATAAATTCCACTGGCATCTTGTAAATTTTTATTTTCTACAATGACTGCAGGCCCCATCTGCGACCCAGCTGTTATTAGAAGGGAAAGCGTTGGCCCTTCTGCATTACAAAACAGCATAGAACAGTAATTGCCAGTGGAAGAGATTAAGTGTAGACACTAAAAATGTTTACTCGCAATGAATATGCATAACGATGGGTAGGAAACAGCACTGGAAGATTAAAAAGAGAGAAGGGTTTGTTTACAAGGCTGGGAAAAAAAAAAAAAAGAGGGGAATGTCAGTTGGCCCCAAGCCTGAAATAGGAACGAAAAACCTTTGGGCAAGGCATTAGGGAGAAAAACAGATGGTTTGTGAACCTTTTATTAGATAGAAAAATCATTAATCAAGCCCAGGCTGGAAATGGCAGGGTTTTTGGTAGTTCATATTTTAGTTTATTTTTTCTTAAAGTGACAGTGTGCTATTCTGCTGACAGTCGGCGGTACGGAGCCCCTTTCCCGCGCAGAGGCAGCCGTTTTAGCATGCAGCACTGGGAGCACGTCTAACTTGAGGTCCGTGCTAGCACCAAGCTGTTCTGCAGAGGAAATCCCTCAGTAGGGTTTCACATTTCAGCACCTGTTTTGCCTGTATAGCAAAGCAATTAAAAAAAGAAAAAAAAAAATAAAAGAAGAAGGGGGAAAAAAAATTGCAGAGCCTGGTTTATTTTTTTCATGGTCACTTCGTTCCAACTTGGGGGAGGGCAGGGGGGGAGAGAGGTAGGGCAAAAAAACTTCTGCAGCCAGGCTCAGGAATAAAGAGCCATTTAGCAGCGCTGCTCCATCCATGCCCCCTCCATCATGGCTCCCGTTTCCCTTTATTCTGCTGCTTGAAGACTAAAAATAATGGAGTTTGCTGCATTCGAACTGTGGCGAGCCAAATGGAAAGAGGGGAAGCGGTCTGGCAACCTGGTCACCTCCCGCCCTGGCTGTGCCAAACAATGCCACCCTACAGTGCCTGAATATGGGGCTTTGTTTAATTTTTTCCCCCCCTCTTTTGCATTTCCATCAGCATCAAAGCAGAACATTTCTTCTGCATTAATAGCTCAAGGCACACCAGCATCCCTTTCCCCTCAGCCTCTTGCTCACCTTAAATGTTGTCTGTGGCAGTGCACATGTATTTATGTGCACCTGAGGATGTGTGCATGTGCACACGCGTGTGCATACATGTGCATGCATGTCCACGTATGTGCAGGCAGGAGAGACCCCCCCGAGCAGCTGGCACAGGGCACTGAGGACACCCAGGGCTGGGTTTTACCCTGGGAACCCCTTGTCCCTGAAGATGGACCAGGGGGTTAGTGCTGGGTCAGCAGATGGACAGCTAAAGCCCACCCAGAATGCCCCCAAGCTGTCCCTCCTGTGCCCCTGTCCCCGAGCATCTCTGGTGTCCCCAGGCAGGGGGTTGCAGCAGGGTGGCAGCACCCAACCCCACGCTGGGGTCATCCCATACCTCCTGTCCCTTGGGCTGGACCCACCCTCAGCATGGCTTTCTGGTGTGGATAATTTCTAATTTGTGCATTCTTATATAGAAATGATGAGGAGTGCAAAGAGGTAAATTAAAAAAAAATAAAAATTGTCGAGTCTGTAAATGATGGAAACCCTTCTGTGTGTTCCATTGTACTCAGTGGCCAGAAAAGCCAGTTTAAAAACGTACAAACCATCCTTTAAAATTTCTTTTTTCCAACTGTGTCCTTGTCGGTCAACGTGGTCCATGGGTACAGACACAGGTAGACGCGCGTGCGCACTCTCTGCCAAAAGTCACCCCCTTCCCAGGCTGCTCTTTAACAGGTTTTTAGGGCCAAACAGTGTCCGTCCCTTGCCTCGTACAGGTGTAAATATTCTCATTTAAATCGACCTGTTTTTGAAAACCTTGGAGTGGGAGGAAAATCAGGCTCCTGGTTTCCATTTCTGATGGCGCTTGTCGTGTGATAAATCTGGGGCAAACCCGCAGACTCCCGCGGAGTTACGTAGCTGAGATCGTAATTTGGTCTGGTAGCATTTAAGAAATAAAAAATAATAATAATAATAAAAAAAAAGCTGGAAACCTCAGCTTTATCAAAACATCGAAGCAAATAAAAGTTGCAAAAGATGGCATTAAGAATGAACCGTAAAATATTTAACTGTAAGCTCAGGACCGAAAATAAAGCCAAAATCCTTCTTTGGGGAATAAAGGGGAATGGTTTCTTTTTCCAATTTCTTTTATACCACAGAGGAGCTGCCCACACATTTCCTAATTCTTAGACTAATAACTCTGAGATGAACTTCCTAAAACATATGAGCTTCATCAGAGCGGCGCGGGGGGAGAGGGAGAGGGAGCCGGGGGAGAACAAGGGGGAAGTACAAAATGATCTTTGTAAGAAATAGTAGCTGGGATTGCTAGCGTTGCATATGTTACAGCACATCATTAATAACAGTGATCAAAAGAAAAAGAACATCTTAGCAGCTGCATCAAATTATTATAGAAATTGGAATTTTCAAATGAGCTCAGAGTCAAAAAAAAAAAAAAAAAAAAAAAAAAAAAAAAAAAAAAAAAAAAAAGAGAAAAAAAAAAAGAAAAGAAGAAGAAGAAAGAAAAAAAAAGAGGCACCATGCACTTGAGGTCAGGTCACTTTGCAGAGACACGGGATAATCCCAAAAGGTATTGAAAGGGCTGGGATGAAAAATAAATTCTTCTTCCTATTATGGTCTTTGCAATATTACTAGACAAAATGTGGTGGGGAAAAAAAAAAACAACTGAATCTTCTTAGAGCAGCATGTATAACGAAGCTGGCCTTGGGCAGGATGGCCGCTGAGCCCCTGGATAAAGCTGTTCACACGTGTAAGAGCATTTCCATGCATGGGGACCTTCTGGAGTGGCTCTGGCTGGGGCTGGGGGCACGGGGGTCTAGTGTGACCCCCCTCCCAGCCTTGGTCCCCGTCCTGCAGCTCCACATCAGCAGCTGAGGGCTTCCAGGAGGCTGGAGACCAAGGGCTGCTCATCTCTCCAAGGATACACCGCTCTTCCTCTTGATAAAAATTGGTGCGCATCCATGGATTTTATATCCCCCCTGTGACAGAGCAGTGGGAGGGATGCTGCGTCTGGCTCTGGGAGCACATCCCGACTTCTCCTTCTCCCACAATGGATGTTTTATAACGGCGTTGCGCAAAGGCACGCAGCCCGTCCAAGTTCAGCCCTCCCGCTCCTCACAGCCCGCCTGAAAAAAATCTAATTCATGATTAATTAAATTCATTATTAAGAGGTAAAGCCTTTCTGGGAAGCTGTGCATCCCAGGAGCAGCTCAGCACCGCTGAGAGGCTGAGCACTGTGTCCCCTGTCCCCACTGTCCCCAAGGCGTGAACCTGACCATAGCAGCCTGCCCTGCATCCCATGGTGTCCTGAGCATCCTCTGGTGGCCACGCAGGACATGGGGGTGTCACTGCCATTTGCACAGGGGGATTTCTTGTGCGTCAGGTGGTTTTACCCAAACCACTCATTTTGATTTCCACCTGCCCACCCAGGGAATGGTTTTGGGATCCCTGTCCCGTCGGGCATGGCCGCAGCGGGGCTTGGGGTGGGTCCTGCCCCCACCGCACGTGGTTTAGGAGAAATCGGGGTGTTCTGGTGGGGAGGCGCCATCGTAACCTTGGGGGCCCGATTCTCCTGGGTTTCCAGCGGCTTTCAGGAACTAATTGGTGGGTTTATCCGTGTCGGTGGGACTTGCCGTAAGGAGAACCAGCGCTCAGCAGGAGCAAAGGGTGATGTGAAGGAACTCTCTAAAGGTTCAGGTTTGATCTTGAAATAAAAGCCTTGCTTAAAAACGCATTCCCGACCCCCCCGCCCCCGTCCTTTTCTTTTAAAGCAATGTTTTTATAATTCAAACCAGTTACGAAGGCTCCGGTTACACATCTGCCTTCTGCGTGTGATGATGCAGCCCGTCTCAGCCAGCAGTAAAAGTACAGGTGTTTCAGTTTTAAAGTAACCATTTTAAAAATAAACTCGGAACGGGGCCTCCGATGATTATTTTTTATAGCTGGCCGCATTCCCACCACAGCGCGAGGACGAAGCGGCAGAGAAAGGACCACTCGTGCCTTCATTGCTCTCCCATCTGGTGGGGAACCCTGAAAACCATTTGTAAATTAATTTTTTTTTTTCTATGAATCCATGCTGTCGCGTACAGTCGTCGTCGGGTCCCGGCACAGTCAGCTTGCATCGCTGATCCTTCCCCCTCCGAAGGAAGACGCGGGGTCCCCACTCACCCTGTCCCAGATGAGGAAATCTATTATTTCCTATTAAACCCCTTCCAATCACCCATTCATCTGATCTTTGAGAAATACAAAGCGCTCATTAATCATAGGAGGGGTGAGCCCTGATTTGCAGATTAATCTAATTAGCCCTCATTTGTTTCAGGTGAAAGCGGCGATGCCAGGAGGAGCCAGCATCAATGACGAGATTGACTTTTGCAGGGGGCTTGTGCTGCTGCTCCGGTTGAGGGTCTGTCAACATTTCCATTATGAATTCAAACGCTGCTTTTAAGGGATTTATTACTCAGCCATAACATCAGGTTGACTCTTGGCATCCGAGATCTAAGCCGGGGATCGGCGGGGTCTTTAGCAAAAAACCACTCAACCTATTTCCAGCCCTGGGCGAGGGGGGGGAACAGGGGAAGAGTGACTCAGTGGGGCTGCTTCAGCTGGTTTCTGAGCTTTGAAGAAAGGCTTTGTTTTATGAATGTAGATTTTGTTCAATTAATTTCTGGAATTAAGCCTTTGC
Organism: Pterocles orientalis; assembly: GCA_011057875.1. Classification (NCBI taxonomy): domain Eukaryota; kingdom Metazoa; phylum Chordata; class Aves; order Pterocliformes; family Pteroclidae; genus Pterocles; species Pterocles orientalis. The sequence continues at coordinate 2,038,600 of WKFP01015389.1, forward strand.
AGAGGATGGAAAAAGCAGAATGACTAACTCCTGCCAGGGCTGCCCTTCCTCTGCCACCCCCAGCAGAACTGTGGGAAACAAGTCTGTGCACCCCAAAATGTCCATTTACACCCCTCCAAAGCTCCCCACCACAGTGGGAGACCCTGCCTCCCGCCAAAGGCAGTGCTCAGGGTTGGGGACATCCCTGGGCACCTGTCCCTGGGCATCCCAGTCACTCTGCGGGGCGGTTTACTGGGGGTCACCCTGAGCTGCCGTGCTTTGGGTAGCCCAGCTCCGAGCATGGCTCTCGGAGTTTAATTCTGTCGGAGCTGGAAAATGCAAAGAGCTCATTTAATCTCCAGTGCCAGCTTCCGCTGAGCTCCGGCGCGGTGGAGGATGCGGTACAATGGGGGACCTGGCTCTGCTCGCCCAGGCAGGTGCTGGGATAAACTCAGTGGTTAAGACTTTTGTTATTTGTTCTAGGGGAGGAAAAAAAAAAAAAATAAAGGGTACGAATGCTACTTCCAAATGAGCGATTGGTATTTTTAGCCAGAAATTGGCCTTTTTGGTTTAACAGATGTATGCTTTGGACGAAGCACTAGATCAGAGTGGAAACCTGTGCGCTGAACTGACAAGGCAAAAAATGTTCAGCCTGCTTCTGGGATGTGGAGAAAAAAAAAAAACCCTGCTAGGAAAAAAAAAAAACAAAACCAAACAACCAACAGAAATGCTTCCTATTTATTTTCATCAGCATCTAGGTAAATACAATGTAATGGGGAATATTTAAAGACCTATAATCTTATTTACATTCTGAGCATGAATACAGTTCCCAGTACATTGCAGACATCTGTCAGACAAACAGACAAGACTCTGCAAAGATATTTAAAATGCTCTCCTCTTAAACAGCAAAGAAGCTGTTTGGGGATTTTGGCAGGATAGCTGGGATATGACATGTCTTTTTTTCTTCTTTTTTTTTCCCATTTTTTCTTTTTTTTTTTCCCCAGTAGCAAATGATTTCTTCAGCTTCTTACAAGCAAGCTTAAAGAAATTCTGTTTGATAGGGCATTTACGATGAAAATTGAAGCGATAGCTCACAGACCAATCTAATTTGTCAGGCGTTTTCCCTTTGAGGGCTCTCCCCTTGCCCGTGCCTACTTCAGGTGTATTTTAAGGATTTCTCTTCCCTCCTCTCATTTAAATACGGAAATAGCATGGCGCAGGTCAGTCACATTGAATAGCATAAAACATATTTAAGCATTTCTATTTAATCTGACGCATCCTGAAGGGCAAATGGAGGGATTACCAAGTGCAGGATAAAACCGCCTTTCCGAGGCTTCTCTCCCACCCCAGCCATCCCTGCTGCTTTCCCAAGCAGCCACTCAGATAATGGCAGAGCAGAAGCTGCTCCAGCAAATGCAGCATCCTTGGTGATGCTCGGGCAGCCCTGGGCTTGCGCCGGGTGCTGCACAGAGCAGATGGGCAGGGATGCATCTCCCCGCTCTCGGGATGGTGGAGACCACACCAGGCTCACCCACACCAGTGTTCCCACTGTGTTTACCGTCCACGTGGCACACAAGAGCATCCCCTGTCCCCTGTGCCCTGGGAGGGCAGGTTGGATCACATCGCTTCTCCCTGCTGTGTTTTATTTCATCAGGACGGCTCGAGAAAATAACTCGCCTTTTGCCATGGTTACATCTTGCTGAGTTCCCATGCAAACCCGTTCTGCTGAGATGTCTTGCTTGGGCCACTCTGAAGTTCATGCTTCTTGTCATCTGTGATTAAATGACAACCAGGAGAAGGGGACAGCAACACACGGGAGCACCCTGGCATAGATGCAGGGTCCTCCCCACCATGGGATGCTCAGTGCCGGCAGGGTGGGCAGCATCGCTCCCAGCAGTGCCCGGGGACAGGATGGTGACCCTGTCCTTGTGACACAGACCCACCTGCATCAGCTGCCTGTCCTCCCTGGCTTTGCCGAGGGATGGCAGAGCTGCCAACGTCTGCGTCAGCCCACTCCCACCCAGCGTGGCTGATGCCCCCACAGCCCTCGGCGGGTCTCTCCAGCCCCTCGCGCACATCGTGCTGCTGATCGTGCGCTGCCCCATGTCATTTTACTGAAGATAATAACGATTTCGCCAAGCTCCTCTCTAAGCCTGTTTTTTCAGCTGCTCGGCACAATATTGCTGCATAATTTGGAGTGTCTCCTCTTCGGGTTTTTTTTTTTTGGATGCGAGACTTAGCAACGGAGAAAGGTGCTAAAGAGAGACAAAACTTGTGTGGGTGGCTGGAGATTAGCCATTTGGAAACCCATCCTTGTCTTTGTACCGCAAGCTGTCTGCGTGTTCCCACTCCAAAGCGCTATCCTGGGGCGCTCACGCTCTGGGGCTTTATTTCGGTGCCCCACTGTCAAGCTGGGAGAAGCCCCCTTGCCCCCCATCCAGGTTAAAGCTAGCGTGCTGGCACGCGCATTTCAAATTCCTGTTTTTCCGTTTCCTGCCCTCATCGGTATGGAACCCAGGTCTGCTCTTCCTAAACCCCGTTTAACTGGTCTCTTCATTTCCAAAGGCAAATATGAACAGCAACGCAGCCAAACACGCACTGTATGAAAATCATCGATTCACAATATTTAAATTTCCAGCTAGCCTCCAATTAGCAGGCTTTCCAATATTTGAACAGAAGACCATTTTAATGCAATTACAAACACATTTTAGGCATCTAAATTTTTTGCATAATTAGTTCCCTATTAAACTATTTATGTAGCCCTTTTTTTCCATCAGAAACAGAGAAAGCAGAACAATTTTATTCCTTACTGTTACAATAATTAACTATGCAAGTAGAACAGCATATTAATAGAGTATAATTTGTTTACATTTAAAAGAAAATTGTGTTAGATTAGCATAGCAAAAGACTATTTCCATATCCAGGCAGTAATATGCAGGCCTAATAGCAATTTACAGTGTAGTTAAAGAATATTATTAATAAAGTAATACAGTGTAATTCTGTTTGCCCCCACCATATTTCACAATGTCCTTAATTACAGATAATTCCGTCGAGACTAATTTGGGTGTTATTAAGCGGTAAGACACAGGAATCTTAAATACACCCTTTGTTAATGATGAAGTTATAAAGTTACCGGGGCATCTGTCCCCATGCGGAATGCCGGGATGGGACGAGCCATCATTCCCCCTCGCTGCAGTCTCCATGTTGTTGGTTCACCAATCCCAACTTTCCCAGAATTGTCCCAAATTCCTCCTGATAATATTTGTAACCTTATAAATAAGCCATTTGCCAGTTCTCCTCCTCTCCCTCTGCATCCCCATGAAGTCACTGGAATTACAAGGAGGAACGTTTCCTTCCAGCAGGATTTTTGCCCGGAGAAGGTTATTCCTTCCGTGGGCAGTCAAGATGTTTTCTGTTCCCATATTTAGATGCACATCAATGCACTGGATTAAATCTCTCCACATGCCAGCATGCCCCAGCATATGTTTCCAAGGCGCAGAATTCACATCCCATCATATTAAATTGATTTGCGGCAAAATCACACAAAGTCCCAATCAGTGATTTTTAAAAATTATTTATTTTTTTTTTTAAGTTGTGCTCTTAAAAGCAGTGACACCCATTCTCTCCCATTGTTGGCAATCCCACTGGGGCCAGCCCTACCTTTGGGCTGGGGACACCTAAGCTGGAGCAAGAATAAGTCATGGGATGTCCTCTGCTTCACTGGGGTCAAAGAAAAAGAGGTCTGGCTTTTTTTTTTTTTTTTCCAGATCCGGCTCTTTCATAGCCCTAGAGAGGGCTATAGAGCAATAGCAGGTGCTGTGGGTTTTCTTTGTGCAAAATTAATTATTTTTAGTAACCTGAAAAGACGTGACTAATGATACATATATGACTTAATGTCTTTAAGTTAGGCTTATATATTTAGCCATCCAAACATTCCCGTTAACACCAGTGCCCAACTCCCACTCACATGCTGGATAACCCAAAATTCTGATAAACTCTTCATACATCAGAACTGCAGCTATCCACAGTCCACTTCCCTCAGCATAGCTTTTAGACAGTTCTCTTTTTCCTTTTTTTTCTTTTTTTCAAATATTGTCTTACTCTCAGCAGAATTTGCCAAATAGCGCTCAGAAGTGTTCATTTCAATCCAGGACCAAAGATACTACTGGTACACATGGTTCTGCATTAATTTGCTCCACCAAAAATTTTAAAAAAAAGATAAAAAAGAAAAAAAAAGAAAAGAGGAGATAGAGAAAGAGAGAAGCCATAGCTGTATGTTCATATCCTGCAGATGGCTAATATTCATATGGAACTGTCAAGCACACCACAATGCCAAGCTCCAATGCCGAGCGCATCAGCTTGTTCCTGCATCTGAGCCATTCAACCCAACGGGTCTCACGCAGAAGGATCACAGGCTGTACCCGGCGCTGGCAGCCGCATGCCTCAGCCACTTCCAACAGCTCCGAGCCTTCAGAAAATGGGAAAAATCTACGAGCTGGAGGAAGCAGTTCCTGGTCAGGGTGCACAGTGCTGTCATGAGTATTTGCTCGAGAAAGTGGAAAAATGTGGAGACTGGAAGAGCTTCCATCCATCGCTGCCTCCACCTTTAAGGACATCCGAAGTGTCACTGCATTTTTCAGCCTCCTCTCCCTACAGCACACCACCCAAGGGATTTTAATGTGCCTCAGCCTCTGCTTTGCTCTGATTTTTGCCTAGGTCCCTTTTAAAAACAACGACCCCTCTGCATTCCCCGAATAATAATTGCGGAATGAGAACGGGACCTGCCAGCGAGCAGGAAGACAGAGGAAAAAAATCAGGCAAAACTTTGTTTATTGAGGGGAAGCGTGACGCCCTTTACAAAGGGTGATGGCTGTGTATATGCATCTCAAGATCTTCACAACTGTGTTTGTCGCATCCATCCCAGGCTGCAAAGCCATGCCTAGAATTTATGGCAGTATCATCACCAGGGGTTTGGCACTGGTTGATGGTGGCACTGCTTTGGGTCACGGAATTACAGCGCTCCCAGAACATCACTCATCTGCAGAGCCAACACTTCCTGCAGTTACCAGTGGCTGGTTGCATCTCGCCAGTAGCTGCCAGCTTCTGCAGAAACCCAATGCCACCCTCTTCCAATCAGTTTGCCTAACGACAGCATTGTAATAGCACTCCACACAATAGGCTCCATATTTTTTTTTCTGCTTTTAATAGTGCCCTGTGTTGCACTCACCCAGCACAAAACCCCCTTTGTGCAAGTGCTGGCAGGGTCACTCCTGCAGCCACGGATGCAGGGATGCAGCATCGTGCACCACGGATGTGGAGATGCTGCCTTCGAGCTCAGGTCTGCAACAGCCACGATTGCAAGGGTGGAAGAGTTAATGAGAAGGAAGAGCTGATGTCCATATCTTGTCTTTCCCAGAAATGAGATTATATCCATTGCCTGGCTTTGAGAGTAATTTGTCTGGATTTAAAAGATGGAACCCAAAACCTCCCAGTAAACCCACCTCAGCTCAGCAACACCAGATTCTTAGGCTATTTTTTGTTTTTTCCTTGATGTATTGATACTTAGAGTAGATATTGAAAAAGCGTATTTTTGTTTGCCCTTAGGATTGACCTGGTACCCTCCATCCTGTCCTGCTTTCACAAGTCACCGACTATTTCCCCAGCAGAATTCTTTGGCCAATTCACAGCTGGTGTGATTTCGGGGGAACAAGGCGAGATACAGGATGCGTCAGGGTGCAGACCTGGCCCTAGAAGTGACTTCTGTGGCTTGGGATTTCTTTTCATAGGGAGAGTGATGTTGGAAGGACGGGGTGAGTGTTTTCTTTCTACATTCTGATTGCATTGTTAAGACATTTCTAAATAATGTGCGCCCATTGATGTGGTACTTCAGTGTGGATTTTGCCACTGTCTTGTGGGCTAAAAAATTGAATTAACTTTGAGTTATTTGACACATGTTTAATTAGCGTCGCTGTTTAATACAGCAGCACACTAATACGACAACGCCTCTTCTTTGGCAAGAGGAGATCTAAAGAAGTATTTAGTCTGCATCTTTCTCATATTTTTTTTCTGATGAATCACAACATTTTTTTTTCTTTATAAATGCATAAGTGTGCTTCAAACCTTGTCTCAAACAGCCGCTGCTCTACCAACTGCTAAAGCATACTACGAAAGCTGCAGAGTACATCCTGAAAGAGTAATTCAACATGAGCTCAGGAGTCCTAAAGACCTCTCTGATGGCCACAGATAAAATATCCAACACAAGCAATGCTGGCGAGGGCTTAGAGAGCCAATCCTGCAACAAGCAGGTGCCCACAGATAAGGACGGTGCCCGGAGGGGCTGAGCTGAGCGATGCTCCAGCACCTCCACCACAGACAGACAGGATGCAAATCCTTCTGCCTCCTCCTTTTACCCATCCAACAGGATGCTGCTGCTTCTTCCCTTCTTCCCTGCTGCTCCAGGGATACGGATACAGCTGGACCCTGTGGAAGTCAGGGATGCATCAGTTGTTGATGCAAAGCACGTTTATCTCACTCTGCTTTTTGTGGGACATAGGCTATAGCTCCTACATTGGGAATATCATTTTGGCATCATCTGCAGCAGAGGAACAAGGAGGAAGGACGTGGGACCGCAAGCACTCGGAGGGAAGTTTTTTCCCTCTGTACAGTAGCCAGAAAAGCAGGTGATTCCCCAGGCACTGGCTTGCTATGAAGAAAATTAATAATTAATACTGCAGAATAATTAATGCTGTGGTGATTAAAAGCACTTCTGTTATCTGGAGGGGGAAACGCAGCCTGGGGGCGGCTCCAGCCTGCAGTGCCTGACCGCAGGGCCCGCAGCCCCAGGGGGTCCAAGCCGCAGCCCCCCCCAGGACATGGCCGTGGGAGCATTGTGGGGCACGGGTGGCTGAGCGGAGGAGACGTTCCTCGCTTCCCCCTCTCCTCTCTGGCTCCATGTTTGGCTGTTGTTTCTTATTATTCTGGGGTCTGTAGCTTGTCTGACCTGGCCCCCCAAAGCTACAACCTTCTCCCATGGAATATGGGGACCTGAGCGGGATCCAGAAGGCATTTGGGTGAACATCGTGGTGGCTGCAGGTGGGTGTCTGCTGTGGGAACCTGATGCCTGGCACATGGCACCCTCCCTACTGCTGGTGGCCACCGAGAAAGGTAAAAAAGAGCAAAAATTGTCAGGGAGCTTGCTGCCACACCAATGTTACCTCTGCCACCCCAATTGCTTCCCCAGATGCTCAGCAATCTGACCAGCATCCCAGACACCATCCCCACTCAGCATCCCATACAACATCCCCACTCAGCATCCCGTACAACATCCCTGCTCAGCATCCTGTACAACCTCCCCACTCAGTATCCTGTACAACATCATTGCTCAGCATCCCATGCAACGTCCCTGCTCAGCATCCCATACAACATCCCCATCCCTGAGCAGCCTCCTAGACACCATCCCATCCAGCGTCCCGTGCAGCCTCTCACCCATACACCATCCTGCGCAGCCCCCGTATAACCCAGACCCAGCACGGTGAGGGTCCAGGAACTGCTGCTTGGAGGTGGAAGATGCTCAGAGACTGTGCCCTGGGGAATGTTTGCTGCCTGCACGAGCACAGAGCAGATGTGCATCGCTACCACCCCATTGCATTCAGCGTTGTCAAATAATTTGTCTGCTTCCCTCACTGCCTGTAGAAGGCTTTTGTGGATGGCGGCATTACAAGTCTCTTATTTCTTCTTCTGTTTTTCTTTTTTCCTGAGAGATGCTTTGAGACGCGCCGATCCCTCCCAATGCCAGTTGAAATGTGCCTCTGGCAGCAGCACTTCCCCAGTGACATTTTCAAATGCCTGAGGAAGAGTAGCGGCGCTGACTGTCAGATTGCAGCGAGTGGACGGCATTGGCGGTACGACAGAGCATCTTTTATTCCCAATAAAGATGTGTAAAATTATCAAGCCACAGTTAATGTGTAGGTTGGAAATACTTGTCCCCAATAACAGGATAGTTTACAACCCGTCTCCGCATTTGACATGCTGATATCCTCAAATAGCTCCAATAAAGCTTCTGTCTCCTTTCAAGATATTTGTCATCTTTTGATCTTAAGCCAGAAAAGATTGAATTCTGGGAGATCAAAACTCCAAAACTGATAGCTGATATCCTCAGCAAGTGCTTATCAAGTGTAATCCAGAAAGATGGCACATTTCAAAAGTGACAGTGAGCAAAGTTCAGCTAGCTGGAGAAAAGTAAACAAACTTCAAACAGAAGCAGCACTCGCAGCCGGGAGGTTCCTTCTAATGCTCTGCTAAGCCAGGGCCCTTCTCTGCTAGCCTGCCTTGCAGGAGTTTTAGATGAAATTATGGCCCTAAAAGCTGAATAACATCATTTCAAAGAGAAAATGTAAAGTTAAAGATTTTATATTATGTAATATTAATATAACATAATATTAATTTATTATAAGATTTTATAAACTCCATCCTATGATGCTCCAGCAGCCACTTGGGACACAGCGACCCCTGCCCGCCCGCTGCCCTGCCCCTCCCTGCAAACAGCAGATTTCCTATTCCACGGGCAGGTTGGAAATTATTATTTTTAAACCCACCCCCCTGGCTGAATCTGCTCCTTCCCCTCCCTGCAACGGAAGACGCCCACCCCAAATCCCCGACTTTGTGACCCAAGGAAGGCTGAGCTCTCCCAGCGGCTGGAAAATCAGGCTGTTGGGTAGCCCTCACCGTGGCACAGGGCTGGAACCACACGCATGTACCACCCATACGAACACAGATACGCATGCACAACCCAGCACACATGTGTTCTGCCCATTCCCAAGCTCTGTGCTGCAGCACTGGCAAGCCCTCCACCAGCAGCCACCTCTGATGATTTTTTTTGTTATGTTGACCCCAGTGTTGGAACACATCTCACCCCTGCAGAGTGAAAAAAAAAAAAAAACCAAAAAAAACCCAAACAAAAAACCTGAGAAAATTATATTTAAAAAAAAAATCTAAGAATTCTTGAAAAGCTTTTGATCAGCACCGAGGCTACAAGGCAGGCAGAGGAAAACAAAGTCAGCAGTGGTTGTAAATTGTTTGGAAACCGTAAATTAAAATTAAAGAGTTCAAATATGATATAAAATCATTTAATCTGGATGATTTATGCTCGTTCTCAGACGCAATTATTTACTAACGCTTCTGTTTATTGCTCTTTTGACTTTTTTAATTACTGTATTCCAAAAATTCAATTACCGAGTGTAGTATATATTTCAAGCAATAGTATTGTAAATAAAAAGAGAACCAATTAATAGTGTGCTTAGTCTAGCAAAGCTAAATCAAGTGTAATACAGAATGCCTGGAAACTTGATCAAGGGTTGACAACAACGAGAGCAGATCCCATCTCGCACAGCCAAAGTCTGCTACCATGGGAGGTGATGCTCCGGTGATGCTTTGCTGGGCTGCCCACTCGGGGACAGAGCTCTTACTGGGATTACTGGTCTTGGTTTCTACCTGGGCGTTATATGTTGGGTCAGGTCCACTCGCACTGGTTTTGTACTATTAAAAACTGTGGCAAGAGGGAAGAGCTGGCAGCGGGAGACACTCTCCGCTGGAATTCTGTCATGTTTGTGTAATGAATATTTTGTCCTTTTATCTCGTTCTGTCAACAGGCTTTGACATTGCTGGAAAAATCAATTTCTAGTCACCTTAGGAAGATTGTTCAACAAACATCTCAGCTGGGACCTTTGCTTGTAAATGGTATTTACTTTCCCTCTCTATAAATATACCCGCGTGGGTACCGCAGCCCGTCTGTGCGGAGCGCCATCGATGAACACGAGGCGTTATGCTAAAAGAAAAGCCTGACATCAGCTTTTACATGGGAAGAATGGATTTTCCATAGCCACCTCCTCAGAAATGGCTGAATTGACTTTCCTGGGGAAAAAAAACCCAACCCAAACCCAAAGGTGACCTGGAGGATGCCACCCAGGAGGGATGCGGCAGAGCTGGAGGCAGCTGGAAATGGGATGTTATGATTGTAGGTATCAGGGAGCTTTGCCCAGTTTTTCCAGTTCCTGCTCTGAATGGCGATATTACCGAGTGATAAACCAAATTTCGAGATGCATGTGTGTTCTTGGACCGGGGCTTCCAGGGCCCTTGCCAGCCCTGTCCATTCCCAGGATGCAGGGTCCCATCCTGCAGGCACATGGGCTGCGCCAGCAGCCCCTTTTCCCCCAAAAATAAATTTTAAAAAATTTTGCTGCTGCACATGGAGCTAATCTTTCCTCCTGCTTCGTGCGCCCAGTAAATCTCTCAGCTCGCAGCCCCGGAATTTCTCGTGTTAGCGGTACAAGAGTTTGTGATTTGTGAAACACGATAGCGGCTCTGTCTGCAAGGGCTGTGGCTCACATAAAATCCTGGAGTTTTAAAGGCAATAAGTAAAACTTCAACCAGAACAGAAGAAAACCTCTCAAATCCTCTCCTATCCTCGGGGGGAAGGGCGGGAGGGGGGGGGGGCTGGGGAAAAAGCAGCCTTATAAACTGGGTTTGATTCTTGTAAAACCTTCATAAAAAATAAAACCAAACATTTACGAACATCTGCTGGCAAGCACAGTGTTTCTCTGCCCCGCATCCAGCCCTGGTGACCTGCACAGGGTGGCATCCCATAATAACAAGGAGCTACCCCAAGGGGTTTTCTCCCCACATTGCAGTGCAGATTGTGGAGATGCTGCAGCCCCGCAGGAGGAGGATGCTGGGGGGTAAAACCACCATGTCCTGCTCTCCTTCTTAAAAAAAAAAAAAGAAAAAAAGAAAAAAGAAAAATCACTGAAATTTACTTTGAAATCTCTTGATCAGGTGCAGCAAAAATGTTGGTTTTGTGCCTGGCAAGCCTGGGCTGTGGGAAAGCCAACACTCAGCCCGGGCAGAACCCTGCCATCACAGCCAGATTCTGGGCTCTCCCTCCTCTGAAATATTAATTAGGACTAATTACTAAATTATAAATAATTTGAGTTAATTCACAGAATAGCTTGTCCGCAGTGAATCTCTTGGGATAAGGAGCATACGCAGGTGGGTGAACCCAACATTCAGCGTTTTTGCCGACACAGGTTGCTGCTGGCTGACCTGGGAGAAGGATGAGGGGCAGAGCCAGGTCCCCTACGGGGTGGGGGGTCCTGCACCCCATCTCCTTCATACTGCTCCAGCCTCTCTCACCGTTCTCCCCCCGCCTAGGAGATGGGGTACGGGATGGTTTCCCAGGACCAGACCTCAGTGTTTTACCATGTCTTTCCCTCCGATCTGCAGCCATGTTGGATGCCAGGATCCCTCGGTTCTCTGCCTGGTGCTGGAGGGTCTTCAGGGTGCTGGACTGGGGAGCAGGGATGTGTTTCCATCCCTCACATTTATTAATGGGAGTTATAGGGCTGGATCCCAGTGCGCCATTCCCATGGCACATCCATACGGTTGTGAGGACTCTGGCACTGAAGGTACCACATGGCTTAATTAAACTGATTTACGTTCCTAAATAATAGGTATCATTAAGCTAACTCTGATCAAAAAGGGGTTTGACGCACGTACACTTCCAGCGATAACATACGGAGCCAAATCCTGGGCAGTCAGCAAAGAGGGGCAGCAGCAGCCCGGGGTGGGACACCATCCTGGTGGGCTCGGGCTCCTCCAAGGACAGCTCTCCACCCAGCAGGAGACATGCTCCACATGGGCAGGTTGGCAAGGGACAGCGATGGGCACTGAAATGGGTTGGGGGCTGCCACGGAGCGCAGACATCATTTGCTGAACTCCCTTCCCCTGCACTTTTTCCCCAGATTTCCTCACTTCCACTTGGAGTGGAATCCAAAATTTATAATTTTTGATGCATCAGCTCATTTGGCATCAGATGGTGGGAGGGATTTTTTTTTTTTTTTTGACATTTCAGCATGAAATCCAGATCCAATTGTAAAATTTTAGCTCCTCGTGTAATGCCAGCCCCCAAAGGGGTGTTTGCACCAAGGGAGAAGGTGCAGAGGGAGCCCATGCACTTTGGGGAGAAAATAGAGAAAAAAAAACAGGAAAAGGTCAGAGGGGAAATGTGGTGCTGTCTAGCAGGTCACGGTGCAGGGCTGAGAAAATACCTGGATCCATGTTTTTGAGCAGAAAATTTAAACTGGGACCTCTGGGCGTGCACATTGTGCCCTGTAAAGCGAAGTGCTACCGAGGAGCAAAACAAACAAACAACAAATTTCAAGCAACAGTTTGAAGATGTCTAAGGGGGGGGGGGGAATATTGTAGATTTTTCTTTGTGTTCATAGGAAAACTGTTCCAGATGGTGGTTTAGAGGAATTTACACCCAGACCAGATGCAGGCTGGTTAGTCTAGACTTGGTTCTGCTGCAGGATAGATGCAAAAACTTGTTGTGCAAAAAAAAAAAAAAAAAAAAAGAAAAAAAGTCCCTGAATTAAGGATTTCATTACCAAAAAGTTATCATCAGCTAAATAGTAAACGTGCTACTTGGCCAGGAAAAAGTATTAAAACATATTTACACTTGAAAAGAAGGAATTAGTAGTGGTTCAATCACTGTGGAATGTGCCAGGACAGGACAAGGAATGAGTGTAAATAGAGACAAGGGAGATTTATTATTAAATTAAAGCCACTTAATTACTGCAAATGTTAAATATGCAGTTTTCTGGCATTTAAATGATATTTTTCGCCAAAATTAAAATGAATTGTCCACTCTGAATTCCCACTTCTTAGGCAGCGTGTAAATGTCAGTCCTAAATTAAAGTTAACAAGGATCGGTGTCTGATATACTTTTTTTTTTTTTTAAAAAAAGGATTTAATTAGAATCAATAAACCACTTTTTATTGAAGTTTCCAACATGTTCTGTTATTCTAAACATACAGAGAGCCGCTGACGTGAAACCTTCAAAGATTTTCACAGGTTTGGGTCAAAGGGGAGCCGCAAACGGCAGCACCTGGGCGTGGAGACCCCAGGACCCCCGGGGCACCCCAGCACCCCCAGCCCCCCCCAGCAACCCCCAGCACCCAGGACCCCACCAGGCTCCACCATCCTCCTCCTGCCCCCCAGGAGCAGGGGGAGGCTCTAAGCGGGGCCAGCCCCTCGGCGGGCTGAAGCCCATAAAGCCGGCCTGATGGACCCCAGATGAGCGCCACGTCCCCCGCTCCTTTTTTCTCGCTGTGTGTTTTTGGATGGGCTCCATTCAAGCTGTGAGGTAAGCACACTGCCTTTTTTTTTTCTTTCTTTTCAATTAAAACCACTATTTTTAAACTTAAATACATCCTCCCAACTCCTCAGAGTGTTTTCATAAAAAGAGAAATCAAAACACATCTCCCTGTGCTCCCAGTTCAGAGGGATGCAAAGCTCTCTAATCCGCAAACACCAGTGTATTATTGGGGCTTTGCTTGCCCAGCCTGCCCCTGCTCGGAGAACCTTTTTCCTCGTGTGCTGCCTCCCACCATCCTCCCCACCTCCCACTTGACGCATCATCTCACCTCCTCATGCTGACGTTCCCATTTAGTGGCTTTTTCATGTTGCCAGTTCAATTTATTAAAAAAAAAAATAATAATAATTTCTGTGAGCCACGCGACTCCTCGTAATCATGGCTGCGTGGAAGCGATTATATGGGGGGGGGGCGTTTTGCAGCACGTACACTCGGATCAAGATGTAATATGCATTTCATATCCCCTGACTCCCTGGCCTGAAATAGAGACAAAACATTCTGTAATGTCAGATTGCTCTGAATTAGTTTTAATTTGATTAGAAATATCCCACAAGGCTGCCCGAGCACATAGAGATTATGTATAATTAATGCCGTGATCAATTAGATCTGAATTGTTAGCCCATCAAGAAGCAATAACATGGGCTCTGATTTTCAAAGAGGTTTTTTTTTTTTTCCCCTTAATCCTCTTGTTCTGGGGCTCTTTATTATGAGATACAAAAGCTCCTGAATTAGGACAACACGATATTTGAACACATTCGGGAGGAAAAAATCCCTCTGTGCATTTTTCCTCGCAAAGGGATCTGCACCCTTACGCTCCCCTGATAGAGCCACTCCTCCTGCTTTGTCCGATCCATCTCCTGCTGTGACTCCGGAGTATTTTTTGAGGGGTAAAATCCAGTTGGTTTCCTTTCCAGGTGATACTGCAGCCTGGCACGGAGTTGTGTGTCCCCCCATGCCTCGAAGAGAGCTGGTTTCGGGTGCAAGCAATGGGACATACCCTAAACCAACCCAAGGGTCCTGGCAAGTTGTTCAGGAGGGGCTGAGAGCACAGGGTGAGGAATGGTCTGTGTGTGGAGGTGGGTGATGAGGACCACCCCTTGCTCTGCACCCGTGGATCTGCTCCCAGAGATGCTGGTGGGGTGCTGGTCCAAGCTGGTGGCTGGTACATGCCAGGTAGCACAACCATTCGCAGCATCCTGGTGCTGTGCTCATGCAAATCTTTGTGCAACACCATGAGTCCACCAAAGCATCCTCCTGTCCCTCTTGTGTCAGCTACTCTCCAGAGCCTTCCTGGAGAGCCAGTGCCTTATGCCTTGCTGGAGAGGGAGCAATGCCCAGCGGTGGTTGAGTAGACGAAGCACCGCAGGCGCCAAGGCAAGGTTGGCCAATGGACACCTACACCACACTTGGGATGCACCACTGATAAATGGGAAAAGTTGATCAATTTGTGTTAAACTTCATATGTGCTTCATTCCAGCTGCTGTTGCAATGCTTGCAGGAAAGTCTCATGCTTTATTACTGCGCATCCTCAGCTTGGGCAGGTCGCAGGAGGCAGCTGCACACCCAAGCGTCCACCTCTCACAACGGCAGCAGGAATATTTCATGCAGGATGCACAGATGGTGGAGGAAGCCCACACCTGGTCCCCGCCGGGATTTGAACCTGTGACCTCAGCGAGGCGCGAGCAGTAGATGTCGGCGCTTTTTCCGCGGCTGCAGGATCGTCTCAGAAGTCCTGGTAAAGTTCTGTGCTTAAAAATGCACATCAAGGTGGGAATTGTCTTCCAGTATGTTACATGAAAAATCTGTAAATAATTCATGGAAATTTATTATTCCGTGAGTAACTCCTACAAAAGCTAAAATCCAGCGGCTGGAGCCCCAAGGAGCGTTTTCCTCTGAACCTCTACACGTGTCAGCCAGCGAGACAAAGTATGAATATTTCAGGTACAATGACTCTTTTTTCCCTTGTTAACAGCCAGGATGTGTCACCAAAGGTCACAGGCAGAACCCCGAACTCTGGGTTTACACGTGGCGAGGAAGGATAGGGCTTTGACACTTGCTCCAAGTTGGAAAAAAAAAAAAAAAAGCCACGAATGTGTTTTAAATTTCTCAGGAAATGGGATTTCCCTGCCTAGTCCTATTTTTGGACTCTCCGATCTCTTTCTTTTTCAAAATTTCATCTCCGATGTTTTAAATTCCACGAGCTGGAAATCTGTGTGATTTACCCAAGGTGATGGATCTCGGTAGCAGGAGCCCGGGTCAGCTCTGCCTGTGTTAACAGGTCCTCTCCGTCCATGGATCGACGTATATTTGGGAGAGTTTGGCATTTTGTGAAGAGCAAACAAGACTCAAAAAACTGATGTAATCAATTGTGGATTCTCAAGTAAAGTCATAAATAGGCTTTCCAATGGTTTTACAATAATGCAAAGCGATTTGTCCTTGATAAAATGTTTCAATTGATGCTTGATTGAAAATTTTCTTAATGATGAATAAGCAGGGTGAAAATAACAAAATATTTTGGCATCCTAGCTCGTCTTATTCCAACACAATAAATGTCAATATATCATGCCATTAAGGTAACAGGAACATACAATTAAAACAGTTTTAAAAAATCAAAATGTTTAAAATACATAATGAAAACTTTGACCGGACTTTTTTGTTTCAAACTCGTTTTCCGTGTGATTCCCTTTGTGCCCAGCATGATGGAGTCTCTTGACAAAGTTGGGTTTATCCAAACAGAGTTTTCCTACAAGGACCACTTCCAGTTTCCTACAAGGAAAAAAAAGCCTTTCATCCCACCCTGCCCCAGTCGCAACATGTCGCACTCTCAGAGCTCACTTAAAATAGGAAATAAAATATTTTGCACTGGGCTTTTGAAGCTGGCAGCTGGTTTAAAAATATATTTTTGCAACATAATATTAGTCGCTGTCAGCTGCACTGTCTGAAAGTCCCTTTTTGTGCCATTCTTGGTAAGGAATGGCTGGGAGGTGTCAGGACCCCCTTGGCCGCCCCCCACCTTTGCCCTCCCCACCCAAAACCACCCTCACAGCCCCCAAACAACTTTCGCCTCCCAAGAAATTCTTCCCCTCTTTTTATTTATTCACATATTTATTGCATTTGGTTTGGGGATGGGGATGCCGTGCACAGGCGGTGGGGTCACCGAGCATCTCCTCATGATTTATTTTTCCACTTTTTTTGTTTCGATGCCCCGGGCAAGAGGCGAGTGGTGCCCAGGGCTGGGGGGCTCAGCGGCAGGATCACCATACACCTCCTTGCATGGCTCTTGGTCTTCTTTTTGTTCTTTTTGTTCTGTCCCCGCAGTGTCCCATCACCGACGTCATTACCTCTTACCCCAGCACCTGCTCAGAGGGGTCGGCAGCCGCTGTCCTGTAAGTCCTGGTGAGATGCCTTTGACTGATGGTGCCGAGTCACCTTGCTCTTTTCCATCTTCCCCTGGCCACTTTTGGTGACATCTTTCACCTTTTTAGCTGTTGAGCGTGTGTCCCCATCCAGGCAGCATGGAAACGGGGATGACCTGGTGATGGGCTGGATGGAGGGATGGAGATGGGATGGGACCATTGGGGGACAATCCACCTCCTGTCCTTACGAAGAGGTGACATCTGTGACCAAGAGGCTGAAAGACACCTTGGAATGAGTTTGGGTCAAACCCCACATGTGGGCACCGGCTGTGTGGGAACAGGACACTGAGCCCTCATCAGCTCTCCGGGTAATTCCCTTCCAAGGGGAAAAAACCCCTTCCAGGCTCATACACACGCACACACGCAAACACAGAGCCACTTTTCATTATTTTGTGTCACTCATTTCTCATTTGTTGCTATGCATATTGTGCCATTATAACAGGAAATTACATTTGCATCTTGTGTGGCACAAGCATGTTGGGAATATCATAAAAACACATATGGTCATAAATGGTTTAAAAAAAAGGCGATAAAACTGACATTTAGAAAACAGCTTTTGAAAAGAGAAAACATGTTCATAGAGCTTTTTGTACATCTCTTCTATGTGAAAAAAAATTCTGTGCTCTCGTTTTAGAAGCCTTTCCAGCGAACTTCTTAATTCTTTTCTACATATTAGTTTCAATGTTTTCGAAATTTTACTTTGCGTTTACTTTACAGTCCTGAAATCTCCCAGAAGCAATCTGAACGAGCCCACTGCATGCTGCAAGCTGAGGTCCCGTGTTCCGTGTGCTCGCCTGGCTGGGACTGGCTTTGTGCATGGAGCCAATCACAGTTTCAAGTGGAATTTCTTCATTTGGAATAATTGGGAAGGGTAGTTGGATGAAGCTGTAACGGTTTTGCTTTCTTAGAAATAGGGTTTGGGGCATTTAGAAGAAGGTTTGTTGTGGAAGTTGGGTTTGACCTGACCTTCCCTGAATTCAGGCAGTACCTGGCCATGGAGTTGGGGGAGGGTGGGTTCACACCAGCATCGTTTTACACAAGACTTCTTGAACAGCAGAAATCTGTGTGTATTTTAAGATCTTAACTTTAAATAAGGAAAAAAAAATAGCAGACTAGGAAAAGGTTTTCATTAGGTTTGAATTAAGAAGCAGAAAGTCTCTTCAGCAAAGAAAGGAGTGCACAGAAAACCTGTCCTCTCCAAATACGTTCACTTATTTTTTAGCCGTCTCATTACACCCTCTAACTTTTGCCAGGGTGACCCAACTTGCTGTCACAGCAGTGAAGCCATGCTGTGTCCCCACACACGGATGGTTCTGGGACTGGCAAACTGTGGCTGATCCATGCGGTGCCGCGGTGCTGAGTGACGCCACAGTGCCACCAGCTTGCCTGTCCCCGGGGCATTTGCCATGGCCAGGCACATAATCATGTTCTCAGAGTGCTTTTTGCCATCAGTCAGCCATGGCTCTTGGTCCAATTCAACATCTCAGGCAGGATTTCTGCGAGCCCTTGCTCTGTGCTCACAGCAGGGAGTCCATTCTCATTTTCCAGGGCTGTAAACTGCAAACCTTTTATCTGTAGCCTTTAACACGATCTGTGACAAGCAGAGCCGATGTGAGCGTGCTATGCTGTAAATCCTCCTGCAATGTTCCTTTACACAGAAATTACAGTACTGATTCATCATCCAAATACGGATTTGCAGGGGGGCTCATGCCAAGTCTCCATTGCTACCTTCTGCTTGAAACCATCATGAGAACAGTCTAACAGGCGAAGGAGCCCTGCATCAGAGGAGGAGGAGGAAGTCTTACAAGCAGTAGCACCAAATCTTCTGTCTTCCCAACCAGCCATGGGAGAGGATCTCACTACCATTCTGCTGTGTCCTCTCCCTGCCTGGAGATATTCAAACCAGCCTGGCTTTGCATCCTGCTTCGTGCAAAGGAGTTTTATTTTGGGGGTCTGTGCAAACTGGAAGAGAACATCTCTGCAGGTCCCTCCATCCCTTGACCAGTGGCCAGATTGGTGCCGTCCCCATGCTGACCCCACTCTGCGATTCCCGTGGTGCTCCCGGGCTTAGCACGGGAGGGCTGCGTAACACCCAGCCCTGTGTTTCTGGCAGTCATTCCCAGAAGGGGAAGTTTATCCAGCAGCAAAAGCCTGGGTGCATCGGCTGCCGGTGGATGGAAGGGCAGCGGGTTCTGCCACTGTGGGACTTTATTTCCACAAGCCCCTCAGGCAGAGCAAGGAGTTTTTGCTGTTTAGCTCCAGTTTTAACCTGAGATGTTTCAGGGTCATGGTCAATGCCCCCTTCCTGCTTTCAGAATTACCAAGGAAGGATGAATCCAGCTGTTGTTCCCACTCTTGGTTCCCCCATCCCTCTGCAAGGCGAATGATAGTCTCCCCCCTGGCCACCCTCTGGTCGCCCCTCACCGAGTGTCTGTCCCCATGGTGTGCTGCTGGCTGGGACACAAACAGACGTGGAAAAGACAGGAAGGTTTCTAGATCCCTAGCTAGACACTGCCTGATAAAAGTTGTGACTTGCAGAAGTGCAAGGTAACAGCAGAAAGGTCTCCCCCTCCCCGTGCCAGCTGCCCGGCTGTCAGCGGCTCCCAGCCCGGCTTAATTCTTCCCCCTAGTTTTCAGCAATGGAATAGTTGACATCAAAGCTAGTCCCTTCTGCTATGGCAGAGCCTCCGAGAGACCCCCCAAACTTGATTTTAGCTTATCGGGGTGAAGGCAAGCTGGGGAAGGGCGCGGAGGAGAGGAGGAAGGATGGAGGATGGGTTGGAGGGGACCAGGAGGACACAGATGTCCTCCACGGCTACGTGCAACCCATCAACTGCTCAGTGACTCATTTCTTCGTCTGCTGAATGGAGGCAATTGTTGTGTTTCCATAAAGCAAATCAAACCAGCGCACACCCACAGGTCTGCCTCCTCCCCACCTCCCACACGGCACCTCCTGGTCCTCTCCTCCCCATGCGGCACAGCTCAGCGCCGACACCCTCCATCCCCGGAATGTCCCCGAGGGATCAGCATCCTTTCGCTGCCCCATCCTGCCAGCCCCTTGTGCAGCACAAGGAGGAGGAAGAAGAGTTCAGAGCTTGGGTGGGAGAGCCAGGGAAAAACACAAGGTCCAGAAAAGAAGAGCTGCAACACGTGAATTGGATGCATCACTTTTAGCCTTCCACCCCCAAAACAGCATCAGGATTTATATTCTAATATTGACAAGAGGTGCCACCCGGAGATGGCGATGCCAGCCCTGCCACCCTCGCCTCTGACGCAGCCTCACCACCGCCCCGCGTCCACCCTGCAGTCTGATTCCTGATCCCACATTCTCTTTTAACACGAATGTGAACATTTTGTGCTTCCCGAATTTAGATAGGTGTCATATTTGTTGCTGAGCACCCGTAATTTTTGGATGAGTGTTTGTACTGAAAATGGAAACCTGTCATTTCCCGGCAACTCTGTTCTACATTTAATTACATCAGCTATTGTATCCGAGCGCTTCACACCTCCTCTGTTAAATTATGATAATGTTGCTCACATTAAAACTAACATGCATATCAAAAATCCTATAACCGTATACAATTTTCCCCATTCTTTTTAAAATTTCAGCAGGCATTGATCTCTCAATGGAGTTGTACCTTCGATCATAACAAGCCATCAAAACCAGGTGAATGACACAGAAAGTTGAATATTAAGTTCCCGTTTTAGCAAATCACCTTTATTTGCCCTCTCCTGAGAAATCTAGGAACTCGAAGCAGAGATATTTTGGAGTAAAATGTATGTTATTGGAAAATACAGAGTAGATGGAGTGGGGGAAAGAGAAAAGAGAGACCTGTGGGCAGGTCAGAAGCATCCCACCACCGACCAGAGTGGATGCAGGCTTTGCCCCTGCCCATGGCAGCCCTGCCACAACCAGGTTTGACAAAGATGCCACCAGGTTAAAAACAAAAAACCCAGGCAAATTAGAACAGTTTGGAATTTTTCATAGACGAGGGTGTATCAGATCATTTATATCTGTCCACCAAAGCTGAGATGTGACCCTCGATATTTTTTCCTGAAGGATATTTCATGAAAAACTCAGTATCGCTCACACTGGTGACTCTGGGTTGTGCTCCTGCAGGGACGCTTAAACCCCCAGCACTGAGACCCCCCCACTTCACAGAGCTCCGTCTCTCAGCACTACCCAGGCTCACTGGAAACCCTGGATTTATCAGAAATGGGGCTTTTTTTCAGAATTGAGCTTTGCTGCAGAAAAAGCCAGAAAGTCCCTTTCACCTCCTGCTGAGGAAGGGCTGGTAGAGCGGCAGCCCCGGGATGCTCCACAAACAGGGGGTGAGCATGGCTCCTGACCCACATCCCACCAAAAGCAAAAGGAAATTCCACCAAAACCACTGCTTTTGGATTTTTCTCTGCCACAGAGCTGAATCCATCTCCCTGACACTAACAAAGCAGAAACCTCCAGACACCCTCCCCACTTCACCCTCCTTTTTTTTTTTAAGAATTGAAAATTGACACAATATGACTAAATCCAGCCCTGGGCCTCAAGCCAACCATGCAGCAAGACACTTGCGTGCAAAGCCCCGCACTGGAGAACATGCCTGAAATCCAGCGGCAGTATCTTCCTGGACAGTCAAGAGAATTAAGAGATTACAGGAAAGGTAGCAGCATTGGCAGGATTTGCATGAGGCGTACGGTAATCAAATAACCTGAGCTGTGTCTGAGCAAGCCACGGGTCCACCTCCGCAAGTGGAGCTGGGAGGGATTTTCTGGGCTTGCCAGATCTCAGGAGGAGCTGTGGCACTGGCTGGAGATGCTAGGGGAATGTGGAATTGGGTGGAGGGGTGTGGTGTTGGATGGAGATGCTGGGAGCATGTGGCATTGGGTGGAGGGATGTGGCATTGGATGGAGATGCTGGGGGAACGTGAGATTGGATGGGGATGCTGGGGACATGTGGTATTGGATGGAGATGATGGGGGAATGTGGTGTTGGATGGAGATTCTGGGGGGACACGGTGTTGGCTGGAGATGCTGGGGTCGTGGTGTTGGGTGGGGATTCTGGGGGATGTGATGTTGCCTGGAGATGCTGGGGGGTCGCAGCGTTGGATGGGGATGTGATGTTGGATGGGGATGCTGGGGGGACATGATATTGGATGGGGATGCTGGGGGGACATGATATTGGATGGGGATGCTGAGGGGACGTGGTGGGCTGGGGGACTTGCTCCCCTGGAAGGGGATGCTCACACAGCCCAGTTAGAGGAAAAAAGCAATCAAAGGGAGTGGGAAGCAGAGCTTGGGCTGGAGGACACAGTTGTGTCCCTTGGAAGGCGCAGAGGCATTTGTCCTGCCATGTATTAATAGAAGTTTTCTGTTTTAAATAACAAAACCAGTAATCAACTTAGGTAACAAAACTGACCCTGTTTTGGTTTTGAAATGCCATGGAAATTGGATCTCAAACAAAGACCCAACAAGGATGATGAATCATCTGATCGACAAAAAATTTTTGGTCAGGAACTTCAAGTCCCTGCAGCCAGGGGCTTGCAGCAATGTCAGGCACCAACACCAGTCAGAGAAACAGCCCTGTCCCTGGTGCACAGACCCATCCATTTAAAACAAAAAGCCTTCCGTGCTCTTTTTTTTTTTTTTTCAACTGTGTCTCTCCAAACTAAGCAAAAGATGTTCTCAGCTTAGTGGGATTAAAACCCAAAGTACAGTAGAAGTATTCTGGCAGTCAGGGTGGCATTTAACTAAAATTGTCTGCCGCAGGCACAGCTGAAATTAAGTTAGGATTTAATGGCAAACAAAAACAGAAAATGTATCTGAAAAAAAACCAAACCAAACCCACCCAACCACCCCAAAACCCATCATTTTCCTAATGTTGGAAATGGGTTGAAAGAGAATCAGGTCCCTGAGGCCACGTGCAGGGCAGGCAGATGCCGATGAGGATGGAACGGTCTTTCCAACACAAGGAGAAGCAGCCGGACCATGGCAGGAGGAGGATGGAGATGTGCTGCTCCAAAGCTGTTAGCTGGCTGTTTGCATGCCGCTGCCATTCACTCTTTGAGTCACTGGTAGCTTTTGCTGCTGCTCATGAGCAAAAGGCCCTCAATTGCTGTTCCAGAATTTGAAATTGGAATCAGAGAAATTGAAATGGGATGAAAATGAAATGATAAAAAAAAAAAAAGAGAGAGAAATGGTGCTTTGGAAGCCTGTTCCAGCCTATAATCTCCTGTGATGTTTGTGCAGAGAGAGTCAACCAGTGCTCCATGCCAGGCGTGGGGTAGTGGGATGGAACAGTCCCCCTCCCCATGGTGTGGTGGCACTGGCAGCCTGGGGCTAAAGCACCCTGTGCTGGGGTGGTGGCAGTGCCCTGTTCCAGGATGGTGGCCATGTCCTGTGCTGGGACAGTGGTTAGATGCTGGAAACTGGCTTTCAATAATTGTCAGACAAAAGAAAAAATAATTTAAAAAAAAGACCATAATTTAGTATTCATTCTGAAACCAAACTTCCTTTGCTTGATAAAAACTATACAAAAAAAAAAAAAAACCTAAACCAAAACCCAAATATTATGCATCACTGGAAAATGGTGAAATTCTTTTGGGTTCAAGCCATGCGGTGGCAAAGCCCCTGCCTCTGAGGAGCCTCCTGGGCCCCAGCGACCAAAGGTTGTTTCCACTGTCCATAAACTCCACTTGGGTAAAGGCAGAGGATAATATTCTTCCAATCAAAAGTCAAACGACCCAGAAAGTACTTTCTCCGTACGTGGGAAAGCAATGCCTTTGGCGGCAGGCATCCATGGACATGAGGAAAGTGTTCAGACACTTAACGTGATCCTTGTGGAAGACGGTAATGTTTTCCATGAATTCCTGTTGTGCTTTGGTTTGTTTTGTTCTTTTCCAGAGAAATATTGTTTTGATATGGTACCTCAGGAACTTCTTCTGGACATCTGCACCGTCGCACTTTCCCAGTTATCCGCCAAAGCCCTTGTTGTTTGTTTTAAGCACGGCAAAGAAAATACTCCATCAGCCACGTGCTGACAGACAGATTTGCTTTATCTTCATCAGGAAAACCCAGTGGAAGCCGCGTTCCCGGGTTCGGCTGGGGCTGGGGAGGGGACGGAAGCGGAGGGAGCGGGGGCTCCGTCCCGCGCGGATGCTAACAATGCTCTTTCAGTGGCTCATAATGAACCCATTGAGAACACCGAGTTATTTGGAAAAATCCCGAGCTGTGAGAAATATGCGCATGTTGCGGTTGAGTCACAAGTTGGCACAAGCGACACCAGAACATTTTTTTTTTTAAGTGTACTTTTCTTTTACAGATTGGGAGACAAGGGACCATTATCATCCTTTAATTTAATCTCAGCCCCAGAATAGCTGCATCCAGCCCGGTCCTGCTGCTGGGCTGGAGCAGCTCTTTCAGAAGGATG
The DNA here is from genome assembly GCA_011057875.1 of Pterocles orientalis. NCBI lineage: Eukaryota > Metazoa > Chordata > Aves > Pterocliformes > Pteroclidae > Pterocles > Pterocles orientalis. Next base: position 2,062,624 of record WKFP01015389.1, read on the forward strand.
TCTGTCTTGATTTTAAGATTTGAAGGGACAGACTTTCCATTCTAGTTCTTGCTAGATGCTTCCAATGGTGAAATTTTCATCCCTGTCGAAAATTTGTACCAAACCCTGTACTTCTGGCCCGAAATATCTTGGCTGTAATTCCCACCATAGATCTTGGTACCTTCCCATCTGCAGGATTAAAAGTTCCCTTCCCATCTATTCTGTGGCAGGTCTGCTAAAGCTCTGGTTTCTCCTACCTTTTCCTGCCCTCTTTGTTGAACTAACAGGTTTTCCTTAAGAAATTTAGCTGTGAACACGCAGGGTTGAAGAAAGGCTTGTGTGACTCAAAGCTGGGCTGGTTTTTGCCAACCTTAAGAGGCACTACCCATCCCTTGAACCTTTCCTTGGCTATACGATGTCCAATGTCTTGTCTGAGTTGCATTTTTACTGGAAAAAGAGGGCTATTTCCAAAGGACGTGAAACCAAACTAGGGGAATTTTGAGAATAGTCCTAAAAGGAAGCAAAGGGAAAGGAATATCTTTTTGCTTTTTTCTTAGTGTCTGTGTCTTACCCATTTCTAATGTTCAACCCTCTGTTGAAGCCCCTTGTTTGCAACCATCACCGGCAAGGCGGGCAACTCCCCTCCATGCTGCCTCATCCCTCAAGGACACAAGGGGGGACACAATCCCACAGCCAACAGAAAAATTCCTTTTTACATTTTACCATCCTTTAAGGAAATTTGGGAAGCTCCAGCATGGTGAATGCCTTGACATGCCTCTTCCCTCCTGGTCTGCCTGGAGCATCCTCTGCTCCCTGCAAGCATCCCAACTTGCCATGTCCTGGCTGCCGGGAGCGCTGGGAGCGGGTGCTGCAGGGCGGCGGTGACCTGCCAATGGGTTCTTGTGGAAGAGCTGATGGGATCAGCCACAGATGGGCGACACGGAGCTGTCATAATCAGCCTGGATCTGAAAATGTTATAATTGGGATGGTAAACAAGTTCACAAGGACCCTATTGAGGGATTGCCATGGTAACCGACCAGAAAAGCCTGGGAAGGAGGAAGGTATTGAGGGGTGGGGGCAGCAGGAGGGGCGATGGCTGCTTGGGGGGTGCGGGTCCCTCCATGGCATGCAGCAGGGCTTGGAACCAGTGGGTGCAAGGGGCTGTGGGCTCTGCCCTCCTGTGTCCCCTCCCCGGAGAGACACCGTTGATCCCAGCACTGAGCTTGCTTAGTCTGAGCATCCCCGGATGACAGCTCTGGGGCTCCAGCCCCATCCCTGGAGGTGTTCAAGGCCAGGCTGGATGAGGCTTTGAGCAACCGGGGCTAGAGGGAGATGTTACTGCCCATGGCAGGGGGTGGCACTGAATGGTCCATTCCAACCCAAACCCTTCTGTGATTCTACGATTCAATGATCTTCCCCCCCAGGGACAGCATGAAGGGCAGACAACCTCTTGCTTACTCCAAAATAATATTTTTTTTAAAAAACCTTGTTCTGTCAATCAGCTATTTATCTTTAACAGGGTAATACTTTTCATTCCTAGATGAATGCAGCAATTTTCCCTCACACTAGTAAAACAATAAAGTTAGTTTATAGGCAAAAAGAAATGTTAAGGGCCCTGTGGCATCGAAACCTTATTAACAAATCTTTTTTAAGTGGCAGGCTTGCAACTTGAGTAAATGGAGAGAAGAAGGAGATGCGCATCTTCAAATAATCAGGAATTGAATTCGCTAATCCATCTATTGAGTTAGGGTAGACTTCTGTGAAGACTCAGTCTTTCTTCTTTTCACAGCTAAAACAAAAAAAAATATTGTTTTATTGTCTGAGGTTACTTTAGGCAGCAAAGGTGCAGTTGGGAAGGAAACCCCTACTTTGAAAACCACATGTAATAAAATAGCAAGAATGGGGAAAAAAGTGCTTTTGGGGTAAGAGACTCCAACTAGGTGGTCCCGTGGAGTATTCCAGCTGCAAATCCCGGATGTTATTGGATCTTCTCCACTTACAGAGACACGTGTGTAACAGCCAGGAGTACCCGGGCCAGGAGGAAGAGCTTCCTTATTGCTCTCATCAAGTGAAATAAATAAATAAGCAAAGCAGGTACCGCTCTGATGATAAAGTTCTCTGCTGCAGAAGGTAGCGGAGACAAATAATTCTATAATTTATCAGAACCGCAATATAATATATGGCTACTCAATACAGTAAGGGTTGTGAAATGGAGCTGGAGAGAAAATCAGTTTTTTACTGGTTCTTTCCCCACTCATGTATTTAAATATACCCTCAATGGCACTTCTGCTGTCCCCATGGAATATTGTTGCTGATATGATGTTCCCATCTCAGCTTTTTTTTTAGGGTAAATTTGATGATTACATAAAAAAATTAATTATAGGAATAATGAGAAAGAAGCAGCAACAAAAAAGAAGGGGGGTGTGAATCTAAGTGCATCCTAGACAAGAAAAAAGTTTTAGGAATTGCTTGAAAACCTAACAAAGTGTCTGAGTACTCATTTATTTGTGTGGCACCCAGTAAAAGGACAGGAGAGCCTCACCTCCAGCCATGCTCAGCCCTGGCTCACTTGCTGGAACAACTCTAGAGCTAAGGAGCACTTCCAGATTTTTTACCCCTGGGATAAGACGTCTCCCAGGACCTGCACAGCCTATTTGGGAAGAGGCCCTTGAAATCCATCTGCATTCATCCTGGAAATACATGAACAGGATTTGGGAAGGGTTTGACTTTTCCAAAAGTGGTGAGCGAACACGTGTGGGCACACTGTTACTGAGCAAAAGACTGCAAGCCCAGATTTTTCCATCACCATCATGACCGCACGGCAGCACTATTTATCATTTTTCCAGTCGCTGCATTCTGTTCCAATCACAGTGAATTGCTAGGAAGGATCTTTGATAATAACTAGCCACTAAGACCTAGGAGACTTCATTTATTACGGCATAATACACACATTACCTAACTTGTGTTGGACCATATGGAGAGCTCTCTGTTGAATTTGGCGGAGTTACTGGGGTGAAACAGGGATGAATTTTGTTCCTCATCCTCTTCAATTATGCCATAGATTGGATCGCGCAGCAAACTCCAGCAGATCATCTGGGCATAGCAATCAGCCCTGAGGACCACATCACGGATTCAGTCTGTGCCAATAAACACAGCTCTCCATGCAGAAACGCCGAGCAAATCGATGGGGCTTAGCTCACCTACAGCCCGGCTCCCCCCTGCAGACGGGAACGGGGTGTTCAGCCTGTCACTCCAAGGCAGAAAAAGGCTTTGGGAAGATCACGCTCGCCTCTGAGCTTATGGGGAAGCCAGGCGATAAGATCAGAACTTATGTAAAGGGAGGTCAGTTCAATCCTGGCGTTTGAAGCCGCGGGGGACTCGGCTGCAAAGCTGGGCTCTGCGGGGATGAGTCCTTTGAAGGTGCAACATGCGGTGTAAATACGCTGTACGATTAGCCCAGCTCTGCCTCGGTGCGCATGCACGCTCTCAGGCACAACCCTTCTCTGTAAATACCTGTGTGTGTATACCCACACACATGTACATAATATGTGATGGGATATAGGGAAACATTTTGTACAAGATCGATTTCTTTTGGATCTTTTTCTTTTTTTTCTTCCCTTAACTCCAGGAAGTTAAGGAGCCCAGTCTTGCCTGGTGCTCATAATTCCCCTGGAGATGATGGGGGTTTTTTTAAGTGGTATCAAGATGCCCAGCACCACCCAGAGGTACTCAGCAGCTCAGGATTGAACCGAATGTTCCCCGTGCCACATTTACATCCAAATTACTGCACCTGTGTTTATCTCTCCCCAAAAAATCCCCCTAATAAATAGACTGTTTAACTAAAATCCCCCTTTTGGTATATAAGGACTAATAGAACATGACATTTATTATTCAAAAGAGGTGGCAAACGAGTCAAGACATTGATTCAATGTGAACAGGCAGAGTATGATCCCCTGCTCCTGCCTCGGTGCCGCTCGCCCTCTCAGACATAAATAATAGAAGGGTTCCCATTCCCATTCCATTATCGCTAATAATGAGTTATGGGTACAGCCTGCCATGTCCGTCGAAAAAGGCAAGATATAGCTATGCTTATGGTTGATTATTAAAGGATAAAATAAAAAGATTGATGCCCCCCCCCAAAAAAAAGAAATTCTAATTAGCATTAGTCTATTGGAGAGGAAGCTGAGCATGCTGCTCTAGCACTGCCAAATGAAATTAAGGCCCAATTATTGATAAATGAAGAGTGGTTTGTGCTGGAGCCTGGCCTGGAGTCGAGGAAATACATCTGTCATTTGGCCTGCACAGGAGTCATTCATGTGTGACATAGCATCCTGTGCATTTATCATGCATCTGTAGATTTTTGTTTTAATTCAGTTAGCTGTCTAACCAGATTCGGCACTGGGTGCCTCGCGTGGAGGCAGGATTTGGACTGACAGATGCAATTCGAGGCTGAAATGGTGTGTGACACGACTGGCTAGCCTGCATATTAATTATTATTGAGACCGCTGTGGCCAGAGCCTGTGCACTAATCGTCTGTTTTGTTATCTGCTTTTGTGGCTTTTGCGTTTAACAGTCGCCCAGTGGCTGCAGGGCAGGTAGGAAACAAATCAGATCAATGGACCATTGTTGTTAAGCGCCCTTACTATTACCAGGAAAATTGGAAGCGAAGGTGTTTGAAACGATGCGATGAAAGTCCCGCATTTCCCATTCCGCAAAGACTACAAATTCTATAGGCGAGCCGAGTGGGGTCAGGAGCTGGGCTGTGGGATACGCTTTTCATAAAACTTAAATTGTCAAAATAGTTTATTAATTCTATTGTCAAATGCAAATGGAAAACAAACATTTGTTAAGATGATAAAATTGCAGCACCGGCACCGATTGCTCTGACGCCAGTTGGGTGCAGTCAGCTGTGAGGGTTATTTATCCTGTCGCACTAAAGTTTGATTTAAAGTTCATGTAATTTCATCATCACATTGTGGGGAGAATTGAAAATAAATGTCACCTTCAAGCGAAGAGAGCTAATGGAGTTTTTCAGAAGTTCCGAGAAAACACGATGCTGAGGAGCTCTCTGCCCGGACAGCCTCGGCACGACACATTGTCCTTTCCCATTCCATTCCCACTTTTTCCCTTGCTCACATTTGCATGGCCTGAGCCAACACGACACCAGAGTGCTCAGCCTTACCCCAGGGGACGAGGGCAGCACGTTGGGTGTATCCCATGGACCACCCACTCCCTGGCATGGACACAGGGTGCAAGGTCCCCAACTGGTCCCCGGTGGAAGGTCACTCAGCATCTCCCCAAGGGAGGGGGTATTTTTCCAGCATCTTTCTGCACAGCCCTCTCCAAGGGGAGGGATCGCGCCTTTAAAAGTAAGTTTTCGAGGCAGACACCTGATCCATCATTGGAAACTAGGCTGCTCGCTGTCACAGGTGCCGGTGCTCAGCTGCTTCTGAAGGACCTGGTGAGAGCTTCGACGTATCTTTTAATACCCAAACATTTTTGGAAATCTGCCCCAATTCTAAGTAGGGCAGAAAATGTCTCCTAATCTGAAAGAGCTGTAAATCACTCCTCTAGACAAGGAGCAAAGTTTCCAAAGGCACCATATGATCCGTATTCCCAAGTCCTATTTCAACACGGCTGCAGCTTGCATCCCACCGCATCCCACCCTGGCCACTACCACATGATGTCCCTGCCCACAGCGGGGGTTGTGCTGGGTGACCTTTAAGGTCCCTTCTGACCCAAACCATTCTGTGATAAATCCTTCTCATTGCAGAACAAGGCGCTTGGTGGTGGGCTGTGATGGGGTGCCTCCGCCAGGATGATTTCCCTCCACTTTGGAGCTACAACACATAAATCTTTCACTTCTCTTCCAAATAATTCAATTTCTTCTTCACAGTTAAGACCCTTGCAAATGAGGTACTAATAGAATTTGCTACCTTGGCTTTACAACGTTTCAATCAGTATTAAAGATGCTGAAAACTCAAAAAAAATTCCTTTCTGGAACATGTTTCTTCTTGTGACATTTATCTGAGTTCCTCTGAAACAGAGATCCTGTCACTAGCTGCTGGTTTATGTGTACTCCACAAACTGAGCAACACCGTGCCTCCAGTACAGGCTAAATTTCAAATATTAAAAATAACAATGAAATATAATTCCACTTACTCATCCTAACTCGATTTGGGGCCACCAACATAAGCTGGCTGCCATATGGAGATTCGTTAGCCACTTCTGCTCACTGACGCAGCGTTCCAGCGGGGCGGGGGGCAGTGGGTGGGCAGCAGCCACCCATGGAGCCAGCTCCTGGGTCATCTCCCGTGGGTCTCACTCTTCCCCATCGCTTGCTGTAACCCCAGGCACACTCCACTGCCTCCAACAGTCCTGGGCTATTTTTGTCAGTTTTTATCATTACGATAAATGGTAAAAATTGATGGGCAGGATGTTGCCCCACAGGTGCTGGGGGTGCAGAGCTCATCCCACGGGATGCAGAGCTCATGCCAGGGGATGCAGAGCAGCACCAGGGGATGCAGAGCTCGTGCCACTGGATAGGAGCAGAGCTGGGAGCAGGTCGGAGCTGCCACTCCTCTGACTCCCCAGGGCAGCCCTGGGCATCCCCTTGGAGGGACTGCAGAAGCTGTTGTTTGGCGATACAGTGTCTAGTCCCACACCAAGCACCCGGGTTGAATCCCGCCCTTATGTGCTGGACCCTGGGGTGATGGAAGGACCAGGCAGGATCAGCTCAGGGACACACGGAGCTGGCCTGATGCTGCCGACGAGCCCAGCTGACCTTTTTCATTCCCTCTGTGCTGTTCCACCTGTGCTGTGACCCCGTAACTTTGAGAGAAAATAAATTTTTTTTTTGCTGCCAACAACAGCTCCGCGTTTACAAAAGGATATGCAAAGCAGCACTAAGTAGAGAATGACATTTTCTCCCTCACCAAGAGACAGATTTCCTCACACTGGCTTTGTGCAGAACCCTCTCCGCATCACGTCACTCGCACCGCGCAGCGGGGCTGGGTCGGCACAGCCAAGAAGGGGGCTGTCGGCCGCCGGGTGGGGATGGTTTTCCACACTGGTGTGGACCCAGCAGCACAGGAGGGCTGCTGCAGCTCCACACCGGAGGAAGCACCTCACAGGCGTATGGAGGAAGCTCTCTGGGCATCTGTGAAATATCTGTTTTCCACACTATATATACATAGTGCTTATAGATGCACAATAAGCCCATTCCACAGCCTCACGGTGTTCCCACAGACAGATCAAGCTGGAAAAACTCTGTTTCCCCAGCAGAAATGCAAAGTTCACCTTTTAGTCAGCTGGTTCCTTTTTTTCTTCTTTTTTTAGGCCTGCTTTGGGTGCAGCTGGGCGTGCTTGTGACCCCATACCCATGCAGGGAAGGGAAGAGCAGGTCAAGGGGGGGGTTCCGCTTCTGGGTCACCCCCAAACCTCACCCCTGCACCCACCACCTCACCCCCTGGGACTGGCAGAGCCTCTCCCAGAGCCTCTGCAGGGGGTCCTGCAACGGCACCCCCAGGATGGAGACGCTGCTGAACAGCAGGGTCGTTGGTCACCAACCTACCTGACGCTGCTTCAGAAATCCCAGGGTTTATAGTCACAGCTTCATCCTTTATTTTGTCCCAGTCGGATGCAAACACAGCTCTGTGCATTAGGGAAGGGGCGGCATATGGCCGAGATCTCTTTCAAAGAGACCTGCTACGCAACACAGAATAAAAAGAAGAAAGTTATTTTTTTCTTTAAAAAAAGGCACATCAATAAAACTCTTACTTAAACAAAAACAAAAACAAAAGCAAAAACAAAAACAAAGACAAAAATAAAAACAAACAAAAAAGAGAACACAACGACCCACTCATGGAAAATAAACCCGGGAAAGCTGAACTGCAGAGACACCACGACAGCCGCGGGGCTGAGACCCTGTAAAGAAACCTTGTGCCCGGAGTTGAGTTTTACAGTGAGTTTTAAACCACTTTAAAATGTCAAGTTTGTTTTTTGACGTGGTTACGTTTACCCCATAAAAACAAAGTGATTTGAAGAGCCTTTGGGGCCCTGCAATAGCTCCCGCTCTTGCTCTATAGACTGTGCTTCACACGTTGGTTTCAGCCGCTTATTGCCTTTTATGACACTAGGTTAGATCAGCAGCACTGCCATTAAAAACCTCGATTGATCATACGCGATGCCTGGATAGGCGGCAGCTTTTATGTGAAGAGAATAAATGATATACTTGTTTCTAACCGTTCAACTATAGGGTTATCAAGGGACTGAATAAATGCCCTTAATATAGCAATTATTTCTGCAGGTACAGTACTTGGCAATGTTTAGGTGTAATTACCCAGTAATCTGGTATTTACTACGTAACTGCTAAGTGTAATATTTGCACCTTGTAAAATGAAACAGGCATTTAAAAATATTTAATACTTTCTGCTTTTTCTTTGTGTCTCCAGACCTGCACGTTCCCCACGATGCAGCACCACCGTGTGTTTCCTCTCCCTCCCAAAACCCCCAGGACTGCGATGAGGCTGAGCAATGGGGAGAGATGCTGACCCCGGGGTTTGCCGTCCCCCTCCGCTCCCATGGAAACTGGGGTGCTTGCTGGAGATGCTCTGCCTTGCCGGGACTCCAATGTCCATTACGGGGTTATTTGGAGATTTCCACCCCCTGGTGGACAGGGGAGGGCTGGAGCATCCCAGGGATGCTCTGCAGTAGGATTACTGAGCCGCTGCGCGCCGTAATGTGTTATGACATAGATCAGCTGTTGTTTTCCAGTCTCAGAGGAAACCTTGCGGAATCTCATTCCTTTGACTGGATTGAATTATCTGCAAATGTTGTCCTTTAAACACAAACTCAAGGCCCTTTCTCTGGAACGGGGATGGCGGGAGCGGTGAAATCTCTTTAAAGCTGTTGTTTCTTTGGGTATTTGGTTTACCTTTAGTTTTATAACAAAAAGTAAATTAATAAATGAAGGGTTGGGAGAATTGTTACTATAGCAATCCCCATGGTAACGTAAAAAATGCCACAAACACTCATCTTCAGACTACGGCTCCTGGGAGACCACAACTCGGAGCATGAGGCAGGGATGGCTCTCCAGCTCGGCGATGCTAAATTTAGCAAAATTTCAGTTGGCTTTCCCATTGCACTCAGGAAAAGTTAGTGCTCTCGAAAAACACGGAATATCATGAATTTCTACAGATCTCAAAAGAAAAGACTCTTTTCTCCCAAAATCCTTGTGAGCACGTTGCTCTAGCAAGCGTTTCTGGGTTGAAACCAGCTTTGCCGCGGCGATGCCGCTTTTCCTGGCGAGGACGCTGTCTCCTTCAGGAGGTAGAGGAATCAGCAAAAACGGGACCCAAGTTTTGACCATGGGGTGAAATAAAAAGACACCAGTTGAAAGAGTAATCCAACTAAAAATTTTTAAAAATGGTGAAAATATGAATATAGTTATTCTGGGTTAAATCCTGACATTTTCCTCTAAAAACAATGTTCCTGCTGCAGGACAACTGCTCGAGAAATTAAATACCATCAGCCTGAGAAACGGTTTTCCGCCTCTGGTTGTCCTGCTGTGGGTCTCATGTGGCTCTGTACCCACCTGGGCACTGCCAAGAGCAAAGACATTTCCACAGTGCTTGGCGAACTCTAAACCAGTGGTGGATGACTATTTCTGGAGCAGCACAGCAGTTAGGACGCCACCAGGCACTTTTAGCTGAAATTCTGCAAATTATTATGTCCACATGAATTTTCCAACCCTGAGGCCAGCCTGGCAGCTGCTTTTGGGGGTGATGTGAGAAAACCCTGGAGGGAGCAACCCCAAAGCTGAACCCACGGCTGGGCACAGCCCCTTATGGATAAACCCTGAGTATTTCTGACAGCAGGATGAATTTTTAGATTTCTCCAGCTAACTGTGACATGTTCAGCCAGCACAGAGGAAGAGGAGGGCAGGGAGAGGCAGGGGAGGAAAAGCATCCTTTTCAACTACAAAACTGTTAGAAAAAAGCCAGAGCAAAGAATCCTGAGGTGTCAGTCCCAATGGGCCAGGTGCACTCAAGGTGCTCCTCAAAAAAAGCAGCAAACTTTGCTTTGCACTTTTGGGGTCCAACAATCAAAAGGCAGTTTCAATCCCCCACATGGGGAGAAACCCCCTGGCGTGTCCCCTTTACACATTTTTAAAGTAAGAGGCTGCTGGAGTGCTGCTGCTTCCCCCCAGAGGAAGCGTCGTGGAGGTTAAATGTTGGTAGTAGCACTGTGCTATGGCAAAGCAGAAGTGGGAAACCAAAAGAATAAAAGGAGATGATCTTTCGAGGTCCCTTCCAATCTCTAACATTGATTCTGTGATTCTGTGAGTGCTGGTGGCTCCAAGCACAGAAACCAAGAGGAATGCAGCAGGGTGAGGGCGAGAGCGTGCTCTGCAGCTCTGCAACCCGAGCATTCAAAGAGGGGAGCGAAGAGCGAGCTGCAAGGGTCAGGGCTGGATAACAGCCACGGGCTGTGTCTCAGCATCCGCCCGGGGATAAACTTGGCTCTTCATCAGGGCTGACAATTAGGCTGTACAGTTAATATTTTTACAGCTGTTTTATTAATAACACACACAGAGCATCCAGCCAGGATTTGTTGGAGACACCTCAGGAAAACGAATGATGTAAATAACAGATGGATGCAGAATATTCTTACAAACAGGCATGAAGATATTCCCATCTTGTTTAGAAAGAATTTAAATAGACAGATTGCAGATAAACAGGCAAACCGGAAAGGGGAGAGAGAAGGAATGCGAACCGATGAACCGCAAAGGCGCCTGGGGAGCCCGGCAAGGGCTCGAGATCCTGGCGTCCGCAGGGATGTGCCCACAGGGGTGTGCCCAAAGAGATGTGTCACAGGACAGCCAAAGAGCAGGCACCGCACTCTGACTGGCCCCAGGCCCCACTGCAGGACCACAGCAGTCCTCAGGTTTTGTCCCGTGTCAATTAATGGCACCAACAAGGTGACACTCTAGAAGCTGTCACAGGTGATGCCCAGCTGGAGGGTGACGGCCTCAGCACTGTAACAGCCATTTATAGGGGCCATTTAAAAAAAAAAAAAAAAAGAAAGAAAATCCACGGACAAAGCAGATATTTCAATAGCTTCTTTTAGAGCGACTATATGTTCTGAAGAAAACATCACTCAAAATTCAGTCATTAAAAAAAATAATTTACAAAGACCAATACAATGGTTAGGAAATTTCTTCTGGTTCTCAGGCTAAGTTCGTTCAAGTCATTTCTTGTTGTGCCAACATTTTATTCTGATGTAACCGTCCCTTTCCTTGCATAGCATTTATCCCTGCTGCATATACAAGCACAAGAGAATTTTTTCTTGGGAGAAACCAGGTTTTGCTGCCTGTTCCTCTCTCCCTTCACATTTTTGAGCCTGGGGGAGGCAGGCAGGCGGGCAGGGATGCTGCAGTGCCCCTCTCCTCTGCACCAAGGGAAGCATTGCTATTTCCCTGGGTTTTCTCGCAGGTCTCTGCAAGACAGAGCATTTTCTCAGCGATGTGGGATTCTCTGGAGCCCCGGGATTAGATGAGAATTTCCGCTCTTATCTCTGGCTGAAGGAAGCTTCCAGTCCTTGGCTTTGGGGAGAGGCTGGGAAGCGTGCCTCGTGTCCTCAGCAGCAGGTAAACAGCCGCCGCATGAGCTCAGCAATGAAAAACGCTGCTCCGGGTCTGGGAAGACATCCAGAGCGAGCAAGTGCCAGAAGAAACGCAGAAGGTGCAGGTCCTGGGGCTTGCTGGGCTGTTCGGGGTGCAGGACAGCAGAGCAGGCTCCCAGTAAGCATGTTGGTCCTAAGTACAAACACACTGGGAGAAGTTAAGTGTCAGACAATGTGCTGTTCACTGAGCATAGCGTTACTATTAAGACTTGGAAAGGTTTATAGACAAGGGATAATTAATAATTTTTTCATGAATATTAACCTAATATCTGATATAGGTTTAAGCATCCATTCCTTTGCTTTAAATAGTTTGGCCAATAAATGGTCTTAACTGGGCTGCCTCTCTGGGCATCCCCGTGGTGTGACAGGCCATATGGTGTGACTGTCCTGGTGGTACCACGATGCAGAATGAGTGGGATGCTAAACAATACCGTGGGCATTAGGCAGGGCCCTGAACAGCACTGCCTTCACAGTCCTGTGCCCTGTGTAGCTTCAATAACAGCTTAAACGATACTGCCAAGCGTTGTGCTGGTTTGATCAAGTTTATATAGGTTTGCATAAAACACACGCACATATATGCATCTATGTGGTTTTGTATATTTACATATATATATATATATAAAAGGCCAATGGAACATCATGACGAGATGCTCATGAGATACTCACGAGATGAGATACTCATCATGATGTCAGGGGTCCAGATCACAATTAATTCATCCTGCAGCACAGCTGGCTGTAGAAAGGAGTGATCACCATGCTGGGCAGCACAGCCAGCGCCACTGCAACATCCCTATCCCTCCCTGGCAGCATCCCAGAGCCGCATCCCCATGCTCATACTGCTTCAAGCGTCAGGAAACTTGCAGGTATATGCAGCTCTTATTCTCACCCCAGTTTGCGTTCAGCAGAGGAGCATTGCTGGAAGTAGCAGCAAAGCCAGCAGAGGATGGAAAAACACGAGAAGCAAACGTATTCGGGAGTTCTAAAAATCAAGCTGTGATAAATATCAGCGTAACGAGCCTCCTTTGGGAACACACCACTCTCCCAGATGAGGCTCTCTGACTATCAGTGCCTTCAGAAGACACTTTCTCCAGGGCTCCGCACCGAGCGTGGGGGGAGATAAACACTAGCGCCTTTCCCAGCCTGCGCATCCACAGGCATCTAAATGAGGAGATGGTGTTAGCAGTAGAGAAAAGTTCATCACAAAAGTTCCTTTCAGTTGGTTTGAAGGTTTTTCAGGAGAAGAATAAACAAACAGCTATTAGCACCATATTTAACATTGCTGACATTTTGTGCAACCTATTTCTATCGAGGAAGATCTGCTCCGGTGCCTTGCCGTATTTCGGCATGACGTTACGCGTCTGCCTTGAAAAACTTGCTGTGCAAGAGATGGCACAGTGCTGTGTCGCTCCTTGGCTGGATGGGACGGCATAGGCTCAGGTTTGGAGCAGCTTTAACCAGAGTTCATGGACCTTCAGAGTCCACAAAAGGAAAATTCAATTTTTGGTTCCGCAGCTGGAAGGAGCTGGCCCAGCACCAGCCGTAATTAATTTCTGTTAACTTTAAGCAACAGGCAAACAAGCTTCCTGAACTTCACCGAAGCTCCCACCAGCATCATTCCATTAGACAGGTAATGGGATAATCAGGCATTTCAACGAAGATAGTTAAAGGATAAAAAGTAGAGGCAGAGAGTCTATTGTGCTTAGCTTACTGATGTGCAGAGCTCTACAGTACAGACGTCTTAACACATAAATTTAACAATTATTATTGTGTTGCCCTTTTCCAAGAAAGGGTAAAGGAGATTTGTAGGAGCACTTAACACATGTAAATCCCCACCTCTTTAAAGCAAAGCAGTGTGTTAAATGGGTCCATAAATATCATAAGTATTCTGTCCTTTTAGAAATCATACCTTTTTTTTTCCTCCTTTCAATGCAATTAAACCCTTGCCTTATTATAACACAACTCTGGGGAACCAGACATTTAAAAACTCCAAACAGGTGTTTACTGAGAGAGACAATGATCTTTGCTGGGTTAAACGTAAGTTGAAGTCAAAGGCAAGAGGCAGCCTGCTCAACACCCAGCCCTGAATCACAAAGGGGCTGTTGCTCTGCCAAAAATAAGATCAAACCTCATTCATCCACACCTCTGACCCACACGTGAGGGCTGGAATGTTCACTTCTTCTTCCTCTTCCAAAGATCTTTGGCAGCAAGGGTGGGATTTGCCCAGTTGTTGGATTTCTCTCCCACATGGTCACCTGCATCCTTGGGGTTCCCTCCCTCTGCCTCCCAAATGGAGACCACCCAAATGCCCCCCCCCCCCCCAAAGGACTGGTTTCACTCCTCTGGCCCCAAAGGGCATAGGACACTCAGAGCAGATCCAGATGACAAAGTCACACAATGTTTGTTGGGACCAACCCCACGTCAAGCTGTGTGCTCTTAAAATCGGGCTTCTCAGGTCTTTTATTGCACTTCAGGGGTATACTTGTCCTAAGTGGTTTCTGCCGTACTAATGGACGCCACCAACACTTCACTGGTGGGAAAAGAATGAAGTTTTCAGTAATTTCATGGCCTATTCAATACCATTGCATTCACAAACCAGCCAGCTGGTGTCCTAGGACATAGGACAACAAATGACCCCCGTACTGGGAGAGGGTCCCATCCACCATGGTGGCTGCTTCCCAAGGAAGATTCTTCCCTGTTTCAAGGGCTGATGAGCTCCAGCGAGCCCCCAGTGAGCTCCCCATGAGCTGCCAGCAAGCCCCCAGCCCCACTGCTGCAGGATGGCTCCTTCTGGACCATTCCCGTTCCGTGCACAGTGGTTTGTTTCTCTAGCTGTTGCTTGCCGAATACCTTCAGCACATTTATGATGGTTGCAAGGTGCCTAATGTATAATTTATATGTTATGGTTATTGCACAAAGCCCCAGTTGTACACTCGTGAGGTTGGACAGTGCTTAAATCCCGCGGGCTGGAGTTACAACCCACTGGTTGGCCTGCTCCTTTTATGATTCCTGTCATAACTCTGCGGCGTTGCATCACCGCCAATTTAACTACACTTCTACCAGTAACGATGAATAAGGAAAAATGAAAATCGCACTTGGCACTTTTAATCAGATAATTATTTTTTAAGAAACCAGCAGGAATGTTAAATACATTTTCCAGTTTTTTTTTTCCATCTGTTCCGGCCGACGTGCAAGACTGGTGCTCTAATAACAAGGCGGATCTCATGAGCGTGCCTCATAATGAATATTTCAGGATTATTCCTGCACCAAGACATAGATGTGGTATCTGTTTGCAGGACATCTGGCTGCAACATGTGCCTCGTTAAGCTACACCTGTAAATCTGAGGTCAACGGCTGAACCTGGAAGGGTCCAAACAAAGAGCCCCATGAATGGGGTCATTAACGGTGCCAGGTGCCGGCGGCGCGGGCGCTGGCTCTGCTCCGGCGTGGGCAAGGCAGCGAGTAATTGCCCTGGCTGCAGCAGGGCTGGGGTAGAGCATCAGGAAACAGGACCAGCCTTAATCACTATTAAAGCACTAATATATTAAATGCGCTTTCTCTTCAGCCTTAAAAACACTTTATTCAGTTGCACTTTTGGTAAAATAATGAACTTTGTGTAGTTCTATAATATTTAACTTTGTCCACACAAGCAAACCAAGCTGCACATTGTATAAACCAGCTTGGACGTTTGCTTAAAGCCAGTCCAAATAATACTTTTTATTCTGGAAGAAAAAATCCACTTGTTCTTTTTTCCCCCTTGGCATGTTCCATTCTTGGACACAGTGAGTAAATACATAACGCAACCGAGCACAGAGCAAGTGCTGCTGTGGGAGTCTTCCCAGCCCTCGAGCACCAGCACGGAGGGGAATGTTCCTCTCCTCCAGTCACTTTCTCACAGCTTCCCCAGTACGAGCGGTAAGCCAGCACAAAAAGTCAGGGAAAAAGGTCACATGCAGCAATACAGGGAGGATTTTACACGCATCCTGTATCCAGAGGCAGAATTAATGAATAGCTCATAGCACTTGGGTTTTCAAACGGCTGGAAACGATGCAGAGGGCATGGAATTTCCCAGAGTTTTTAAGTTTGCCTTTCCACCAGCAACAGGAGTAAGCACAACAAAGTGGACTTGGAAGGGAGAACATCTCCTGTTTAATTTTTGCAGTTGCTATAGTGATTGATTAAATTACAAAAAAAAAAAGACTTGTAAATTCAAAATCCTAATTGTACTGACAACAATCTAAATGTGGTTAGAACAGTGAGTCACACTCCAGATTATGTGTCTCAAATAAGGCTTTAATTTAGATTTAACAAGGCAATTATTGTACAGTATGTTAATTCAGTATCATTTGATGAACAAAAACGTGTGGCTTGAGCTTTAACACCTATGGTATTTAGCTAGATCTATATCTATTGCCTGGCTAAACGTCCCTGGCATGCCTGGTGCCAATACTGAACATACAATAAGAGCTCACATAAATGCACCTTTCCAGATTTGCTCAGGCAGTTGTTGGGTATTTATTATACAGCAGCTGATTATTAAACCAACGACTTTCAATTGGTCCAACAAGAGGTCCAACAACCACGTAGCAAATACATATTTCTAGGTACCGCATATGTTATACATATTGCCCTCTACATTTGTTTAATATGCAATAAAAATCCTAAACACCCCAAACATATGTGAAGCTAAGGTGTTTTATCCAGAACATTTAATTTGAAGTGCTACCAGAATTTCTCTGGTTTGGTCTCCACCAGTAGCTATGGTAAGCTTCCACGGGAGAGGTTTATACCCTCATCACTGCCAGAAGCCTGATGACCCGGCTTGCTGGAAACCACCAAAACCCACCAAAACGGGAGAGGTCCAAGTGCTCAGCCCCTTTGCTCAGCTCACTGTGTGTGTGCCCATGGTCTAAGCGCCAGACCTTCCTGTGCTTTGCTTTACAAAACTTTGAATACCAAAATTTTTCACCAAGTTGAAAACTGAAAAAAAATAAAAAAATAAAACCACACATATGGGGAAGCATACGGAAAATATTTGATTTAATACTGAGTTCCATCCTGCAGAGATGACTGCATGGCATTGTTTTATCCATTTGCACATCTAATCCCATAAAAGCTTCTGTTTCTTAATTCTGGAAGTTGCCAAAGAATTCAAGGCCTTCTTCCAGAAATTAGGTCAATACACAAAGTCTTGATAATGAGTTGCTGGTGAGTCAGCCCGGAGACTTGGCGAGGGCGGGAGGAAGTGTTCTGCCCTGGCTCTGCTCCTTCCTCCCCGCCAGATCCCAGAGGGTCCTTCTGACCAGCTGCACCGACCCCAACCTGCGGGTTATCTGTGGGTCTCTGTCTGCTCCCATGAACCATTTAACACATACGGAAACCGCAGAAGAAGATGAGGAGCCATCGCAGAGCCCAGTGTCATGGGGACACAGATGAGGAGCCATCACACAGCCCAGTGTCATGGGGACACAAACGACGCCTACGTCTCCATCCCCCCAGTACATCCACCGGCTCCGTGGATGTTTGAGATGAAAATTGGGACCATTCCCCCATAAAACCTTAAGGATAGGGATGGTTTCATGGCAAACAGAATGTTTTGGTGGCTGAAGCAGCACCATGACACGATACCAGGTGATGTTTCCCCTTATGGAGCATTGATCTATAATAATTTATTTTAAGCATTCAAACTACCAACGATTTTAAGCTATTTTGGATGAATATTTATCTGTAAATAAACCACACTTTCTTTTCAATCCATATCCACAAGCCTGTCTATAAATATGGTTGATCACTAAATCCCAGGTTTTTACCTTCAACACAGGTTTCAGAATGGATGGATTCTGGGGTTTCACCACCTTCTTTCTGGAAAAAGGAAAGACAGCTACCAACACGTGACTGGTAATGGTTTGCAGTACCAGTGCCGAGTGCTAAAGTTGTTTTCCTATGAATATAGATTACACTTTTTTCACATAGCAAGTAAACAGATGCATAAAGATACATTATTTCATAAGCATAAAAAAAACCTGCTGCAAGTATAGTGCTTTTAATTTGTTTTTATGATTACTTGTAATTAATTAGCATCAAAAGTAAATTATCAACATAGCTAAAAACTGAAATTGTACCAACAAATGCAGGAATGATTTTCCTGGTTTGTCTCTATACTAAGGTGGAAAAAAAGAAATTATCTTTTTTTTTAAAAAAAATTTACTTAAAGTGTCAAAAGCTAGTGGCAGCACAGCCTAAAATGCACAAAAAGAGAAATAATATTCTATAATTACAAGCTGTGCGGAGAGCACTCCATGCACATAAATATTTAAGGCAGTTCCAACAAGTTTGGCTTATTATTAAAGTTGGGTTTCAAAAAGAATTTTTAGAAATCGTGTTTACACTTTATAGAGCAATTTATGAGGTCACTGCTCATGCACCTCATCAAAAACCCCAACGTTCGACTGCAAGCCATAAAACAGAGGCATTTTGACAGGATCTGGAGACTTTTAACAAGTTCTTGCTGCTGGGCTCGCTGGCCCTCCCCTCCCCAGGATAAACGGCCGAGCTGTTTGTGCTTTGGTCAACCTAAAACACAGCAGTGGGTTCCGAAAAAAAGTCATCTTCCTGACCCCCATCCATTTCCCCTGACATTTACTGCCCCGGCTGGCTTTGCTGTCAAACAGTTTACACAATCTTTTGGAGAAAGGACACGGACATGAAAAGAAACAAGGTGGTTGTCTGGGGAGGCGAGTTTTGCATCTGGCAGCGGCGCCCACCCGCGGTCCTGGCCCCGTAGGAATGCACCCCGTCCCCAGCGGCCCCAGCTAGCCAAACGTCAGGAGCAAAACTGGGGGGGAAGAGGAGAGAAAAAAATAAACAGATGAATCACGGGTGTGCCGTCCCACTCATGCAGCAGCTCTGCGGAACCCGAAGTTGCTTACTGGTGCAGATTGGGACAAATTAAGGAGTTTTGGTAGATGTTGCACACTGTGAAAGAAGTATCGGGGTTCGCCTTCCATCCAAGTGAAGAGAAAGCAGTTCTGCCAGGAAAACTCAAAAAAATGCCATTTTTCTAACCTTGTTGGAGGAATAGAGTAGGTTCTATGTAGGGAAACACTAAAGACAGGCTTTAAGTCACAACCACAGTAAGTTCATACAAAGCAAATGATGCTGGAAGAAGGTGCTCAAGTGTATGGTGACTTGGGTGGCATTCTTGATGACATCCTCCCCTTCCACCACGGACTGTCATCCGGGTAAATTAACGTTACCTGTGCTGTGGTGCCATCTTTGATGGTTATTGACATGATGATGGCAGGGCTGGGCGTTTCGGAGGAAGGACAAGGCAATGGCACCCGGCTTGGTGCTGAGACCTTCTCTCAGGACCTACTTCCCAGTGGCCAGGTCTCTCCCAAGAAAACGACAGGATTGCTGGGGTATGTTTGGTGTTTTGGAAACCTAAGTATCAAGGCCACCAGCTTGACCTTAAATGAGGAAAATGAGGTCTTCCACCAAAGGCTTGCTGAAATCTCACGTGAGAATCCTGAAACAAAGCCCAGGATATGAACCATGTTTCACGAAGACACACAGACTGTGGAGGTTTCAAGGAGAGTGCTGGACAGTTGGGCAATTCTCTTGGTCTTCTAAAACCAGTAAAGACTTGGGGAAGAGCAGTCCATCTTGGAGCTGTTCCTGTTTCTGTGAGTTCATCTCCAACAGTTCTCATCCTGGAAGCTTTCTGGAAGCCTCAGAGGCTGCTAACCCTCTTTCAAATGGGAGTGGAGCCTGATAAGCTCTTTTTAAACACCACTTTTACTATTAAATGCCAAATCTAGAGCTCCACGCGCCACCTCATTAGTTATTAATGAAGCAACATATTTGTTCAAAATTTATGATTGTTGATTTGCTCCCATCATTGCATGAAATATTAACACAGCATTTGTACTTGCAACCACTCTGCAGACATTAGACTGTGAATTTGCATATTCATGAATGCTCATAAATGTTTAAGGAGACAGTGCAGAAAGCATGTGAGCTGTCAGCGAGCCAGTAAAAAGACATATTTACAGTGTTAATAAGTATTGGAGTTTATAGGACAAAACGGCGAGTTACAAATTAAATGAATTTTAGTTTGCCTGTTGCAAACAGGAGCTTTTTCTCTTTTTACTCAGCAGAGTAAACTTCAAACCTGTGGGTGAAATTCTCCACTGAGGATTATTTGCAATACTTATATTTACAATAACATGCTAAATTAGTTTTATTAAATAATATTTTTGTGTCTGTTAGTGTTTTTTAAAGCAGGACAGTGATTCATTGGCAAGACAACAAAATTTCTTTTTCTGCTTACTGGATTATTTTTCCTCTCTGCTCGGCATAAATCATATTTTGTGTGAAGCATGCATCCTTGCTTTGAGCAACCCATGTTTTAATAGCAGAGCCAAGCCAGTTATTTTAATCTCTGGTACTTTATAATAAATGCTTTTTATTGATTTTTATTGTACACAGCCATGAATTGAATAAACTATATACAGGAGCGGCTGAGAGAGAAAAAGGCTGAAGGAGAAAATGTGATCAGCAAGTTTGGAAGCTGAAGGTGAAAGCACAGCGGTTAGCACTTTCCTTGGTCAGCAGCTCCCCGGGAGCACCATGAAAAGGGGCGAACGCGATGTACTCCTTATTCTTTCCTCTTAAAGTCCCAGAACTGGAATGATTCTTCAGTAAGGACAAATAGGATGCATTGCAGGAGTATTTCTTTGAAATCCATTTTTTTTATGAAAAAATGAAGGTTTTTCTTGCAGACCAAAGGATTGGCTCATGCTCTACCTGTCCGCAACACCGTTGACTGCTGGAAAGGAGCTCAGGATTCTCTCTCCCCACACCATTTTTGCTGTCATGTGAAACTGGGTTCATCTTTGGTCTTAGGGACCACTTGGAAGTCAGCAAGAATTCGGGTGTCAAGCAACCCACAGGGCAGCGAAGCTCTGGGGACCTGGCTGCAGAAGCTTCACTCCCTGTTGCGACCAGCTCCTGGAAGACCGGGGTTAGCATAGGCCAGCGTTGCCCTGCAGTGGAAAACTCATCCCCATAGCCGGCTTGCACAGCTCTGCAGAGCCCACCCCAGGGCTCAGGGTTCCCAGGTTTTCTGAGAGCGTCATCCTTCATCCATGCCAACCAGCTTTACAAACTCCTCTTCCTTCTGTCTGGAGGAGGGGGAGCCCCCCGATGGTTTCCCAAGGGCTGCACAATACAGAAATAACTCTTTCTTTGCCCATGTTGCTTTTCCCAACTCAAACCCAGATCCACCCTCCTGGGGCCGCCCCTGAAGCACCAGCAGCAGAACGATGCTGGTTTATCATTTCCCCCATCCGTCTCTCTGTAGATGACCTGTAGGAGTGATTTGACACGGAGCTGACGGAGCTCTGACTCTCCTCCAGCGGAGCTGCGCTGATTTCTTTGGGGTGTTATAACTCTGACCTGCTCCATTAAGTAGCAAACAAAGTACAGCTGGATCGAGGAAGCTCAGCTTGACTCGCAGCTTTCGCATAACCCACTTGATTAGGAAAAATGCCGTGCCCTTGTCACACAGCTCCTACCATAGCCTGGAAAAGATGGATTCCCATTGATTTCTGCGTGATATGGATTCACACTGCCTTTCCGCGACAGCATGTTTCACACCCGAAAATAGCCTGGCAAAAAGCATTCTTTCTTCCTGCTGATTTAGCGGCAAAATGTGTTACTACTCTAGGTAATGTGCTGCTTATTACACAATTACCTGAAGTGCTTCACAATGCATTAATTGCTGTTTGATGTAAACATTTCCCATTTAGGAACCGAGCTGTATCATTGTGACAAATTGCAAGTCAATAATCTCGTTACTCAGAAGAGGAAACGAAGAAGCTGGAGACAGCTTTGTTCAGGGAACCAGACCTCCTCTAAGTGAAACCCCGAGCCCATGATGTTATCGATATTGCGATACGGATCCATGTGACAGGGCAAGCAGGGGAGCAGAAGGTGGAACCCATCCTTCTTCAGGGTGGGAACTCGCACACCCCTGCATCCAAGTGTTCTGGCTGGGATTTTGGTGTTGCCAGAAAATCTGAGCATCTATCTTATCCAGACACTTGCAGCATTCTGGGCATGACTATATTGTGTTATTTGAATTTTCCTTCTTTCTCCGGGGTCTCCTGAGGTTGTATGGTGAAGGTCTATCCTGCTGTTATAAAATCCCTTGTGCTTTTATCATCAGCTGTCTTCCCGAGCTGGGGCTGTTAATAACACAGTCAGCAGACCTGGTGGCACTTTTTTTTTTTCCCAAGAGTTGCTCAGCATTAGCCTAACCCAGTCTCATTGATTTCAGAAGGAGCAGAATGAGATCAATGCTGAGAAAATCCTACCGTTAGTGCTCTGACTTCAGCTTTGCATTACTTTTTTTTCCAAGGGCGTGCAAAAAGATGTCATATTTTAAAAGCACTAGTGTGGGAAAAATTAACAGGGATGATTTTTAACAGAGGGCTAATAAATAAAGGAAAACCCAAGTGTGGAAATAAATAAAATTATGACATAAAAAGCAATCCCAAGTAGAAAGGACGAGAAAGGAGATGGAAAACCAGAGAATAAAGATGAATTATGAGAGTTGGTGTAGCAGGAGGTGATCCATGAGAAGCACGTATTTGACAAGCGGAATGCCAGACTGACACCAGGTGAAGCCGAGGGAAAAGGGACGAACCAGTGGGACAGGGATAGAAATAGAGAACTGGCATCAATATTCCCAAAATCCATCGGAGGTGCTTGTGGGATGCCCGCCAGGGCAGGGGTAAATCATCAGGGATGGCCTTGGAAAGCCAACCATCACGCTGGCTTAGATGATGACTGATGAAGCTGTTGGCTGGAAGAAGATAAGTCTTACAGTCAGACCACAGGACCAGAAGTCAGGTGACTCAGCCTGTGCTCTTCCCGGGCAGATGGACTTCATGAGGATCTTCAGGCAAATCGTTTTGGGGTGATATGTCACCATGAAGGGATCAATCATCAAATGTATTATTCCAGTGTTGTTTACATAATAAATATCTATATGATTAAGTTATTCTATAGTTGCAAAGGTTTAGATTTACACATTTAGCCACATACTTTGGTTTCTGAACCTGCAGTTCAGCCGCAGAAATATCCAACATCCTACGCAGCAACAACACCGCTCAGGCTCTGACCATCCTCTGGTGTGGTTTTCTCCTCTGTACAGGGGGCCAGGGTGTCTGCTTCTCCACAGGGCTATGTGAAGACTGAATTTATTACTTACAAAACAGTTCCAGGTCCACAGAAAGGGATGAAGAGGCAAAGCATTGCTGTATCCACACAAAAATGAAAATATCCATCAAGATGAGCCCTAGACCTTCTCAAGGACTTGGTCTCAGGCCACCATATAAGTTGTTCACCAACTCTGCACAGCAAGAGGAGCCAGGGCTTAACAGGAATCAAAGCCATGCCCTGGCACATGTGTGCTCCATACATTTGACCTTGCTGGGTTGCTTCCCCAGCAGCAGGATGACAATGTTTTGAGGGTTCATCCCAGCCCAACGTTGATGGTAATCCCAGCTGTGAGTCTCCATCCAACAGAGCTCTACTAAACTGCCACGTTTGCTGGTTTTGTAACATAGATTAAGACTGACGAAGGACCTTGGGCACAACCATTAAAGCATTCACTTGTGAAACCCAACTGGATTAAAAAATAAAGTTTTCCCCGGAGAAAAATTTCACCGCCAAACAACAGAGCAGGAAAAAAGCACAGACCTCTGGCCCTTCTCCTCTCCATATTTTCTGCCCCCATTTCATTCATGCTCACACCCCCGAGCTCTGCAAGCTGCCAGCAAGGCACCCGTGGTGGGACAGAGCCCCCCAACATTGTGCATGCATCCCGGCAGCACCCGGACGAAATTCTGGCTGTTTCGAGGTCAGCAGCAAATTTTCCATTTACTTCAGCAGGGACAGGATTTTGCCCGAGGTGACTGCAGATGTTCAGAGAGATGCCCCAAGGCCCTGCAGATCACCATGGCTTCTCTTACTACCTTTTGCATTTCCTTCTGCCTCGCCGCCCTCTGCCGCAGCTTGTGCATCTCCCAGTCCCAACTGCCTCTGAGAAATAGTTCACGGGCAGCCAACCTCTGGGTCTTCAGCGTGGCCATGAAGGCAGCTTTCATATCACCATTATGATGAAGTTGCTCGTGCACAGAATCATAGAATCATTAAGGTTGGAAAAGACCTCAAGGATCATCAAGTCCAACCCAACACCACCCAACCCACTAACCCGTGTCCGTAAGCACTACATCTACACGCTTCTTGAACCCCTCCAGGGATGGTGAGCCCACCACTTCCCTGGGCAGCCTGTTCCAATGCCTGATCAGTCTTTCAGGGAAGAAATTTTTTCTAATATCCAGCCTAAACCTTCCCTGGTGCAACTTGAGGCTGTTTCCTCTTGTCCCATCACTTGTTACTTTAGAGAAGAGCCCAGCACCCACCTCACTGCACCCTCCTTTCAGGCAGTTGTAGAGAGTGATGAGGTCTCCTCTCAGCCTCCTCTTCTCCAGACTGAACACCCCCAGCTCCCTCAGCCAATCCTCATCAGCCCTGTGCTCCAGACCCTTCCCAGGTTCGTCGCCCTTCTCTGGACCTGCTTCAGCACCTCAATGTCCTTCTTGTGGTGAGGGGCCCTGATCAATCCCAATTTCCAGCCATGGGGGAAATAAGCCAGCAAGACCCCACAGGGGACCCCGGTGGGCATTGGTGGGCATTGGTGGAAAGGGTTGCACATCAACCTGGTGCCATTATCCAACACACAGAGCTTCTGCTCTCCCACCCAGCTGCTGACATCCTTCATCCATGCCAGGAGATCCTCATCTCTTTGGCTCTGGGAAGATTGTGCTATGGGACTAGTGGCTCAGCTGATGTGGATATTTTGGTGTGGGGATCAAAGGGAGAGAGGCTGGCACCCTTGAGCTGATGGACACCTCCAGGAGTTGGGCTGGATTGCTGGAGAGACGGCTGAGTTGTGTGTGATGGTGGTCTCAACTGTGCTACATCCCTTCTTCACAGGTATGCAGGGGGACTGAGTTTCTGGTGTTGCCTGCTTGGCTCTTCTGATCAACTGTAGGTTTATCCAGAACCAAAGAAAAAGATTTCATGAAGATGTGACTTAGTGTAAAAGCAAGAATGTAAAGTAGATTAGAGATTCTGTGTTGGCAAAGTTAATAGTTGGGTAAGGGGGACACTTGGCATTACATTTTGTCCATCTACCACAGTATATTTAATACCTATATGATCAAAGAGCTCAAATCCCATTTGCAAAAGCACCCTGGGAATCAAAACCATTCTAATCAAAACTCAAATCTATTTCTTTGTTTTCTTTTTCTTTTGGAAGGCTGTAGAGGTGAGAATTTAAGATTCTCTACAATAGATCAAAATATGTAGAAAGTAAAGAATTTGCTAATCAAACTTTCGGGTTTTTTTATGCTTTTTAGCTACCTTGATATAATCCAGCAGTTTGCAGGTTTGTGACCTGCAAATCCACCTCATAAAGATTTCCTTCCAACGGAGAAGTCCAACAGCTCATGCAGAAGAATGCTTCTTCTTCAAGGAAGTTCTGTAACACTCGTGTAAAGAGTTTCACGCGTTGGGACAAACCCAACCCTCTTACCATCACTCGACGTCAAGGCGTTCTGCATGCTCCGGTGTGTCCTCAATGTCAAGGATTGCTGTGTCCAGTGCTTGTGTTTCAGTCACAAAAATGGCTGTTCCAGAAACTGCTGCTGCATGACAGAGCCCTGAATGACTGGAGTCGTTTCTGATGAGAAAATTACACGTGTAAATAAATTGTCATAGAGAACCGCCCGTAAAAAATTCTGCACATCCAGGCAGTAATTTTGTAAAGCCAAAATAACCAGTAGGTATTAATCAGAAGTTGAGGTCTGCAAATATTTGTTTGTTTCCATAGCGATGGGTAAGCCCACGTACAAAAAAATACCTTTTTCCCACATACGTTACCATCACTTCCTAATAACATAATCACAAACCCATTTCTCCGGCGAGGCTGGGAGGAGAATAAACACCATTAATTAACAGATTTATAAACTAGTGGGGGCGGAGATGGCAAGTGAGGAATTGAGTGTAAAATGCATATACGAGCAGAAGACGATGGTTTGGGCTTTTTTCATTTCTCGGGGAAACTTTGCAAACTCTTAATTATCTCACAAAATACTATCTGTCTTCTGCCGAAAATAAAACTTCTGACAACTGTTCAAACCACGCCGCGCTCTCACCCACTAAACACACATCTAAGTAAAAATATAAAGCCATGGCTGCGAAGTGTCAGAGTAATTTATTTGAAGTAGGAAAGCGAGACTTTTGGCATCGCCCTGGAAATAAACCCAGAATCTCTCTCCCAAGGAGGGATGCTGCCGAGCGGCTTGTCTGGAGCTGCGGGGAAGGCGGCACATGACAAAGGGGTGACATTTGGCCAGCTCGTGAATTAGTAATGTCGTTTGCACAGCGCGCCCAGCATTTCATGCAGGAACAACAGTTGTCTTAAATAATCAGCCCTGTGCACAACAGGCTCCTGCTTATAACGTCTCCCAGCCCAGCCAGCCAGACTGCTGCACCCTTGCATTGGGGGGCTTGATTTTTCTGATGGGTGGGGTTTACTGGAAAGCAATTAAAAAATGTCAAGGAAGAAATTCAGCTTAGCGTGCTGCCTGACAACCCCTGATTGAATGTACTTTGAAAATAAAAGTTGGCCTCAGGAAAAATCCTCTTTGAGTTTACGTCTAAAATCATGCCCAATGTCCACCTTTTCCAAAATCTCTCCCAAGAGTCATGATGACCCGGCACCTCCACAGCCAAACTGAGGTGCCAGAATAAAAGGGAGAAGAAGGCAAAGAGTTTGTATAAGTGGTGAGTGAAAGGCATGAAAAGACAAGTAGATCCTGCCCATTTGGTTATACTATCTTTACCATCAAATATTCTGTAGAATAATATCGTAGCCAGTCTGGTGTCCTCCAGAAGCCCAACACCTCATTGTGCTAGGCACAGCAGAAAAGTAAAGGAAAATATCATAATTTCAACCAAATCCCTTTGCTTGAATAGCCAGACAATGAAAGAAACCCACATGGGAAAACAACAGTGGAAGGCCAACCCCTGAACCTCATGTCACCCCTGAGCCATCGAGTCCCACAGCCCCTGCATTAGGAGAACTGGGTGACAGTCGAGACTGCCTGATCACCTGCATGAATCTGAATCAGACACTCACCAACATTGGCGTGAGATGAAAAACACACCAACCTACCCACCAACACATGGCAAGAACCACCCAACGCGGGAAAAGCCAACAGCCAGCTCTGGCCACACCGCAGAGGAGAAAGCAATCTTTGGGATGCATCACTGTGCCCTCCATCTGCACAGGCAGCGAGATATTAGAGGAGGAAAAAAAAAATAGACTGTTTGAATCCTACGCAGCTGGCTCTTACAAAGTTTGTTATTTTCTTTTTTACCTGCCGTGATTTCAGTGCTGGTGGCAGTGCCAGCCTGGAGACTTTTTGAAGAAGAGGAACATGTAAATCCCTCTTGATTCCCTGGTGGACAGACAGCTCAGTTGGGGATTTTTAGGCTAAATTCTAGGCACGGTGTTTTCCGAGGGGAGGAGTGTGGCTGTCCCCTCGTAGCAGAATGCTCCCAGCAGCTGGAGAGCCAGCAACAGCCCTTGTTGATTAATAACGGATTGCCATCTGTAAAAGGAACCAAGCGTATATATGGGCTGCAACGTTTAGCAATCTCAGATGACATCTGAGTAATGTTGATTTTGTTTAGATGACAACCTCATTATGGTGCATAATTGCGAAGCAATCTCCTAGTAAACACTGGGTTAAAAACTACTGGAAGATGCTTGTTCCTCTCATTATTAATTAGCATGTGTCCACTCCGCCAGATCCAGAGCCCAAACTTCATTTGTTATGTTCAGCCAAATGCATGAATAGCTTTTGAGTAATTATTTTCCAACATCATCTAATACCTCTCTGCACATCAATTAAAAATCCTCTTAACAAGGAACTGCATTTTGTTTGAGATCAAATGCCTAGTCCAAAGCTGTATCAATCATGTAGAGCTAATTAGTGGGTCTGCTTTATATCATTTGTTTTACTTTATTATTCTATTATACACTTCCTAATGAAACCAATTGAACAATTTTTAAATCTTTGTTCAATTAATTGAAGGCTTAAAGGCCAGCTACCTAGGCAGGCTTTTTCTGCTTTAAAAAGCACGCATGTAA
The DNA here is from genome assembly GCA_011057875.1 of Pterocles orientalis. NCBI lineage: Eukaryota > Metazoa > Chordata > Aves > Pterocliformes > Pteroclidae > Pterocles > Pterocles orientalis. The sequence continues at coordinate 2,090,579 of WKFP01015389.1, forward strand.
AGGAAAAAAAAGCAACTCCCTACATGTTTTATATCTATTTGTTTTATGTGGTGAATGCTCCACAGCTGTTTTTAAACGTTTATCACTACTTTTATATTGCTCACAAATAACTCATGGCTCACCAGACCCTTGGAGCCCTTTGTTCACAGTCACGTGATGCTGAAGAAATGGGTTGAAATGATGGGAGAAGGATCTGCGGGAGCTGATCTGGAGCCCAAAGATGCCAGGTCCCCCAAATGGTTATGGATGGATGCCGACATGTTCTAAGCCACTCGCAGAGTGTTCTCCCTCACTGCAAATAGAAGCTTTGAAAGGGATGGTCAGGGTAAATATTTGCTAAGGGAAAATTGCCTTTTAAATGCTAGAAAAATAGTGAATCAAATGTTATGTGATGCTCCAAGCAGTTATACCATCTCACTTCTCACCTAAAGATATTTTGTCAGAAGCCAGTGTGGTTACACCTCTGTGTATGAATAGATGCACTGGTTTCAGACAATAAGGAGGATTATAAAAAAAAATTATTAATCATTATAAAAGTTTTTTGCACAGCCCTACAGCTGCATATACCAGCTCACTTTTCAACCCACCATGCTTTTCCACTTTTCATTCCAGCGAGCATCCTTCGATCCAGGTCCCCATGTGTACATCCCACCTGTATTAGAACAAGAAGCTTTCGGGGTGCTGTTCACCGCGGAGACCAGCCCACCCACTGCTGGGACTCCCTTTCTCACCAGCAGCTCCTTCATACTGTGCAAGATGCAAGATACTGATGGAGGTGCTTCGCCCCATACAAAATACAAAATACCCCCAGCGTTGACGTTCTTAAGGAGTAGAAATATTTTTGCCACCAAACACTATTTTTTTACCCCTCCCATACCAATTTTTAAATTGTCAGAACTGCCTGACTCCCAAAAATATTTACGCGAGGACGTATCACATGTCACAAAGCATATCTCAATTAATGTACAATCAGAGTAGTTAATGCTGGTAAAGTAGAAGTAATTTTCTCCAGCTAGCTTGTCTAAATGGTCCCCTATGCAGCAGAAGTGAAGGCGTTTTAACTAAATAAAACTGACAAATCAGCAGATGCTGAGGGGCTTGCAGCAAATGGCCTGTGTTTCCTTTTCCATGTGGGTAAGAAGGGTAAAAATAAGCGTAACTTTCGCATGCCGTCAGATTGCTTCGAAGAAATCAAGTCATATTATAGAAGCCTTTGAGCAGAGGGAATTCAGATTTAGACCTCTAGAAATCTGTGTTTCAGAGATGAATTTCTACTTCTTTTTAACATCAGAAAATTCCTTGCACTCACTGCGGGCTGGATTTAAACACACGTCTCTCGGAAAAGCACCGTGCTCCTACCTGCCTTTACACGCAGGCAACTTCCATTTCTCCAACACATGCCCATGTTGGGAGTGTGAGGAGCTCAGGGGTATGTCGGACAGGATCTGTCTAGCTGCACTGACATGTAGGTAATGATACTTATTGAAGAGCTGGGTGGTCCTGGTCCTGCTGGGGCCAAGGATGCCACCCAGCATCCCACGTCCCAGGCTGGACCACGCTGCCCTGGGAACCCCTCACCATCTCCTCCCTCATCTCTTTGAGAAAACAGGAGAAACTGAAACATAAAGAAATCCCACAGGGAGTGGCAGAAAATTACTCTGAATATTTATGGATTCCTAGTGAATTATAAGTGAGCGTAAGCTCCACATTTTATTGCACAAACAGGTTTTACTTTTAGCCAAATCCGTAACAGATGTTCAGAAACTGTACCGGAGCGCATCCAGGCTCCACGGGTGCTACAGCTCTCCTGGAGGATGCACCAGTGGGTGCAGACCACCGGATGCGGATGCCCACCAGCCCAGTGGAGACGTTCTGTGCCTGCTTCCCAGGTGTGAAGGGATTTTGGTGTCAGGACATTTGGGAGCCATTAAGATTCCTCGCCCGTACACAACCTGTTTTCTGTTTCTCCTCGTTCGTGAGGGGAAGCAGGGGAAGCATCCTTTTCGGATTATCCAAGCATCCTGTTTGGAAAGTTGTTGCCAGAAAGAGCAGCTACATTTCACGTCCAGCTAAGAAACAAAACCAGACACGAAAAAACCCCCACAAAACCAACCCAAGACCTCTTGGTGTCAACAGAGAACTCTGCTCCCTTGTCTTTGGGGCCTCGGTCATTTCTAAGCTTAAGAAAAGTCACAGAAAAAGAAATTGCCTGTAATTAGTTGAGTGCTAAACTGACGTGAGCAGGAGGAAAAGCAGGAAAAAGCTGTTAAGTCTGGTTTCGAATTCTGCACCATTTAATTATCTTCTTCAGGTGACAGAAACAGACCTCTCAACGGTGTAAATCCCTTCCACACATTGCCTTCAGCAGAGGAACGTTGGTTCACACATCCCATGGCCTCTGGGGAGAAAATAAAGTGCAGAGCATAGCGTTCACGGGGGTTTCCAGTGGCCATTTCTAAAGGGAATCTGGCAACCCCATCGGCCGGCTGGCTGTCTCACGTCTCCGAAGGTTTATGGTGGTGATTCTGCTCTGGGCTTGCAGAATCATCTGTGTGATGAGCTGATTGACAAGAGTGACTTTGGTATGACTTGGAGCTTGACCTGCCCAGCCCCAGCCATTCAGCATCACAGGCTCAGGAGCACTAGAGCCTTCCCAGTGCGAAGTTTTCCCCGCTAATGGTGTGGCAATTCAAATGCATCTGTTGGAGAGCTACCAAAGCCTTGGCGAGCCTTGGATGGTGCCTCCACCTTCATGGGATCCCCAAAGCAGATGTTCTGCCCCTTAGGCAGCCCAGCTGAGCAGATGCACCCTGAACATCCAGGATCCTGAAAAGCCACAGACAAACCTCAGGAGTCTGCAGTGGGGCCGCTTCGGACCCTCTTTGGCCCCGAAGAGGCATCAGGCTGTGCGTGCACAACGGGCTCTGCCGTGCAGCCACAGCTGAACCAGCCAGCGTGCTGTAAGATGCGTCCGTGAGCTGGACCGTGCAGCTCTGCAGCTCCCCAGCCTTTGCTCAAGTGTCTGTGCAAAGCTGTGCTCTGCAGGCATTGCACCTGCATTTTTACTTTTTTTTTTTTTCCTAAGAATTTGGAGTTGTATTCCTCTCTCTTCAGGCAGAGATGGGGTTTGAACATGAGACTCCGATTTCCCAGGTGTCTGCCCTGTTAAGAAAGACCCGCAGCATCTTTTCAGCTGTGCATTCAGAGGAGCAATCCTCCCATCTCACTAACACGAGGACAAACTCTGGGCAGTGAGTGCTGAGCAGAGAGATTCACATTTTCCTCCCTGGCTGTCCGCACCTTTGCTGACATAAACATCCCTGAGATTAAAATCCTAAATCAGGGTTACTGCACACATGTGCACGTGCGTTTGTTGGCTGGAAGATTTTACAGGCTCCGATGGCCAAGTTACAAGCGTGCAAGATCTACAGGATGGATTTGCAAATAGCTGCAGAAAAAAAAAAAAAAGGAACTCGCGAGCTTCATTGGCAAAGCCGGTGCTGCCTGGTAGGTGCATCAGGTGAGTCGGGAGGGAGCTGAAGTGCCTGTGGACATGGAAGCAGTGGGAGCAACTCCCCGGGGAGTGCACAACGAGTGCATGGAGCAACTTAAAAAAAAAGGAGTCTAGAAAAATAGATGTGACATGCCTAAAGACCCAGGCTGACACTCATCTTTGTGGTGAGGATTGTTGTCCACTGTGCAGAAGGTTTAAGTGGCATTTAGGGTCTCAAAATGGGGCTTAAGTAGGACACAAGTACTCATAACCTTAGTGCTGGCCGCAGCACAGGGATGTTTTAAGTTCAAGTGAACATCAAATTCTTGCTTCAACTAGATGAAGTCCTCTTGGCACGGAGCCTTGGCGAAGGTTTGGTGAGTGCACCCGACCTACAGCCAGCATCCAGGAGCCTGGGACCACCCGTGCTGAGACCCAGCAGAGAGCACAGGAGCCCCCTCCCAGGCCAGAGCATCCTTTGTAGATGCAGGGCATGGACAAAACTCGCCTGTACCAACGTGCACCTCTTTTCTCACGCTTCCCCTCTCTCTGGGAGTGCTGCAGATTGCGAGTGTTTGAAAGCAAACGCTACCCTGTGCCTGCGTTGTTTTTTTCTGGACATCAGCTTGCTGTGTCTTTGCAATTAGCACAGACAAAGATGAGGTGACTGTCCCCCCTCCACCCGCCGTCATGGTTCACACGGGCCAAGATCTTCTCCTTCTCCTCGTCCAGAGCAGAAGAGAATGGCCATCTGGAAATTGGTTTTGAACAAAGTGTAAAGAGGTAATATTTTTGTGATCTAATCCTTTAGGTAACATTATTTAATTTATTTGTACAAAGAACCGAGTATGGAGACAGATGCAAAACAGAACTGGAGAGGCAGAGAGCACATTGTTCTGTTCTCCTCCTGTAAAGAGCCAATTATTCTCCTTTAAGTCCTCTAGTTTCAGGGGCTGACTGAGTAGTTTAAGGGATAAAAGTATTAGCCTTTCATCTCTGGGATTCAAGTGCCAGTCCTCAAGGCAGACCAAAGCAAAATGAAGTGGGCTGTCTTATTTTGCTTCTTAATGTATTATTATATAATGGTATTATTAAACACGAATGAATAGAGAATTAACATTTCCAGTACTGACAGATGATTAATTTTTTTTAAAGCAAAAAAAAAACCAAACAACAAAACAAAACAAAACTTCTCATGAAAAATTTAAATTAAATCTTTTAAGGCAACTTTCACAGAAAGCACAATGGCTGCTGTTTTCTGTAACGATAATGCTCCTTTCTGCAATATTGTGATCAGGCTGCGTTTCCTTTTGGCTACAGAATGCCGCAGCCGTGCTAAAGCACACTTGTAGATAGAACGGCCAGGAGTCCTCTCCAACTCATTTTGGTTTTTGCCCCAGCAGCCGCAGAGCATCTGCCCTTGCATCCAGGGTGACAGGAAGCGGCAGGAGTAAGAGAGAAGAATGGCTGCACGAACCCGAAGAGGAGAACCCCAGAAACTTTCCATCCCATCAGCAGCTTTTTCTCATGTCCTGATAGGTTCACTTGAGTCGTTTTGTTTTCACTAATAGGATACTGTGAATAATATAATCATATCAGGAAGTTTTAAAATTATATTAGGAAAAATGAACATGGGAATGACAGGATAGAAATATAAGGGTAAAAAAAAAAAAGCAGGTAAAAAAAGAGATGTTTTGGGACCTGATTCTATTAGATAGTCCTGTGGCATCGGTCATGGGAATGGCATTACTGTCTACACACTGAGTTTGATGCACAGCCTGTAGTTATCGGGGGATGGCAGGCATCTTCATCATCCCGCCGTGTTCATGTGTTGGGAAAGGAACGCGTCTTCCTGGCTCGGAGACATTTTCCCCAATTATGTCCTCCCCTTCTGTTTGCTCACACTGCAGCAACGAGATGACCACAGAAATATGTTCTCCTTAAAGAAACCTGGATGCTGACACCCAGGTGTGCCCACCACCAGCCTGGGACGCGAGGTGGGACGGCCAAAGGGACAGGAAGAGGGGAACCGACCTCTGCTCCTCGCCTGCCTCTCACAGCAAGAGAGTTTGGCGTTTAAAGGGCTTCTCCAGCAGCTAAAGCAATAATCACACAACTGAAAACAATACGTGGTGCTGGCAGTCGCCCGGGGCCAGTTCTGCGATCTCCCTGCCCAGTTCCATCATCTGTCCTCCTGGCACCTGCCAGCGTTCAGTAGTAGCTGGAAAAATTATTCTAGTTTGGTCAGAAAGTTTGTTTGAAATTGATTAATGGCATCAGCTGCTATTTAGAAATATTTGAAAATTAGTGTATAATAGTAAATGGTAATAATTTTTAATGTTTATGATATGAATATATATTGGATCATTTTGTATTCAGTGTTTAAAGACAGGGGACAAAACCAGGCAGATTCACCCATACGCGCATACCCAAAGCAGGACAGTATCTATGTATGTATGTATGTATCTAATTTATTTTTAAAAGCCAATAAAGACACTCCAACAAATAATATTATATCTCACCCTGAGGAGCAAGGGAATGGGAATAAAAGCGGTGGAGGCAACAGGGCTTGGCTGCAGCCCCCTTTGCCTGTCCCACCCAGAGGTAACGGGGCAAGGATGAAACCTGGGTGGGAATGTGGTTTTATGAAGAGGTAATACCTCAATCCACAGTGTTTCTGAAAATGAAGGTCTGCCCACATCCCTGCTTGGAATTAGAACGGCTTTAATTCGGTTTAGCTCACCTCCCATGGCAGAAGACCAGGCTTCATCCGATTAGGGTGACTCTAATTCCAAATGCGCCTGTTTGTGCAACGGCTTAATTTAACTAACTCATTATAAATTCACACCTTTGACTGATTCCTGTTAACTTTCCCACATGACCTGGTACAGAAAGCCTTGAAAATTGTCATCAAATATGAAAACCTGCCCCCAAACCTTTAAGTAATCGATTTCCCAAGCAGTGCCCTTGTTTTTTCTACCAAGTTTCTGCCCCTTATTCCCGCCGGGAGAAAATATCATCCAGCTCATGTGGCACCAGTGTCAGCCCACTGACTCCAGGGAAGCATAACGATTTTCATCCATCTCAGGGAGCCCTGAGCAACAGCAGCATCCTGGCACAGCACGCCTGTCCCCGGGACAGGTACTGCAGGATAATTGCTCCGTCCTTCCCGTTCATTTCCAGATGCTGCACCAGAGTTGCTAATAAAGACGCATGGCTTTTGTGTCATCCCTCAGGGTTCCCAGAGTAGGGGCGGACCTGCGGTCCCCACCGACCCTGCTCACTGCTGCAGGAGTCTGGACACTCAGAAGACAACGACAGCTTTGGGTGTTAGCTTGATACAGTGGGTGGAACAGGCTGGAAAGACCATGCTTATGCGTAAATTGGGGGGTTTTTGTGTTAGCAAAGGCAGCCTAAAGACGTAAAAGCAGCCAGCATGCGTGCTGGAATGACATTTTGATAATGGCACTTTTCCTCAACTTTAAAACAGTTTAGAGCGTTATCATCATCTTTGCAGCAGCAGCACAAGGGGCTTCCTGGCTATCAGGCTCCAAGCAAGTGCAACGTGTCTGGGAGACGTTAACAGAGCCTGGAAGGAACAGCTCACCACGTTTTCCTTTGTGATTTGGGGTGACGACAGCACAAGAACCCCTGGCGTTTACTAATAGCTCCCGTATACACCCACACCCTGGAGAGGACAGGGTTAATTTATGGAAAAGCGTTTGGTCCTGGAGGTCACTGTGCCGTTGTGCAATTCCCGTCCCATCAAACGGGGTCTGGAACAAATTCGGGTGCAGACCCCCACGAGCAGTGGGATGGGGTTCAGCATTTCCAGCTCTGGCCACGCTCTCTGAACCCCAGCACTGCCCTTCACCATTTCTGCACATATATTTTCCTCTATTGTTATCCTTAGCTATTTTACCATGGGATATCTATAGAATTTCTTCACAATAAAAAAAAATACATTTTTATGGAAAAAAAAAAGGGGGGGGGGGAGCGTCTTGCAGCACCTTCCAGCTCTTCACAGGGACGTGGCTACCAGAGGGATTAGGGTTGCTTTAGCAGTACAACCAGCGCAGAATGCTGCAAGCAGCACTTCAAATCCTAATTTCACCAAATCTCCGTATTCAAGATCTTTGAGCAACTGACAGATTTTCCCAGACTGTTAATCCTACGTTTCATCCTTTCATGTTTGGGGTTTCTTTCTTTTTTTCTTTTTTTTTTTTTTTCCAGAGGT
>WKFP01015389.1:2114758-2131984 GCA_011057875.1 Pterocles orientalis
GGGGTGGGCATGGGGAGGGTCTGCAGACTGCTCTAGTCCCTGCTCCCGGGCTGTGGGATTCACACATTGCCAGGCAAACTTCAGCTTTTACATTTTCCCTTCTGCTTTCGGCAGGTTTGAAGCTGTTGCCACCTTTCCAGGAGACGGCCTCATGTCTCACATCTTCTGTTGGCACCCGCAGCATCCATCATCTGCATCCTCGCTGCCGTGGCTCCTTTTGGCACGTGTTAGGTCACCGCTTTTTTCTACGTTTTATTTTTTTTTAACAGAACATCCCCACACCCTGCAATCAGTACTGCCAGTTCATAAACCTTCCTGCAACCTCTCCGCAGCTATTTTTCTCAGCAGGTCAGGACGCACTGTGGAGCTGACCCTGCCTCCCCGCAGCCCACCGGGGGCTGCTCTCCCAGCCCTTGGGTGAGCTGACAGGCAGTTGCTCTTTGCTTTTATCGGTCACATCTGGTTCTATTCACACATCTGGCAAAAGGCAGCCTCGACATATATTTTCCAGCTCTCCTAAATGTTCCTGCCTTGCATCCAGACGGAGGAAGGGGGAGGTCACGCAGGAACATCGCCGCCTGACAGCTCCTTGATGGCTCTATGCACAGAGGTGCTGGTCTCAGCCGCGCTCCTCTTCAGGGTGCTCCCACACTTCAGAAAATAAATCGTCTTCACCACTAATTAACCTTCTGCTGTCTTTGACCCACAAAACCAGGTGCAGCAACCAGCACAGGGTGATGCTTGGAGCACTGGGGACGCTTCCACCTCTGGCTGCAGCCCCTGGATCCCTCCCTGTCCTCGAGATGGGGCTGGTCCCCCTCAGTAATGCCCAGGCACGCTGAGCCCCCAGCCCCATGGTGTTGATGCCCAGGCATGCCGAGACCCCAGCCCTGCAGCTTGCTCATGGTTTGCAGGGTCAACCCAGACCCCATTCCCATCCCAGTTAGCAGCCCTGGTTCTCCCATTACCAGCACTGGGGGTGGCTGGAGACAGTCAGGTTTGCAGAGCAGTAACAAGCACCTGTCAGGTCTTATTACTGAGATATTTCACGCCGGAGATCTGTTATATTAAAGGGCACTGAAATTACTTATGTCAGGTAACTGAATGATAATTAAATGCCTTGTAGATTATTGAAGTACTCTTATGGCAACGGGGAAACATAAATGATAACACAAGACAGCCCCATTACAGAACTCGCTTACTGGCAGAGTTTTCCTTTGATTTGTCATTAGCTGCAATAACTGCCCTCTCTCACTGAAACACAGAATAATGTATACAGACCACATAAACCATGAGTTTGCAGAATTATTTTCCTTTTCTTATTCATGCCTACATATATGGAGAGGACAGTCATGATAAACTGTAAAACCATGTGAAAAACAGCAGAACAGCCTCTAAGCCCTCTGGGATGTAATAAGGATATATTTAATACATTGAGTAGGCTCCTGCAATAATTATCCTGAATGCCTATAATAACACATCCTTGTAGGATGGTGGGGCACCTGCAAATGAACCAGTTGTCACCTGTTCTTGCTGACCAAGTCACCAGTGGCGGGTTCTTCTCCCGCCAGTGTGTGCCCGCTGCAAGGCTGCTGTGCACATCTGGGCACCACTGCATCCAGGACCAGCAAAACCAGCTGCAGACAGGAGCCAGAGGGGTTTCCACAGGGAGATCAGGCTCCTGAATGGTGCTTGGACGTCTTCAGCTGATGTTCGCATGGCTCCCAGGTCTTGAACCTGGCCTGGTTTTGTTTCTGCCCAACAAATCTGCATTTTACAAAAATTTTTGAAGGACTTGCTAATCAGCAAGATGTGACAAGAAATGAAAAGTAGCAGTGGTTAATAATAAACCAAAGATCCTGGAAAGAACAGCTTGCACTAAATAGTACTGTCTCCCCCTTGATCTGGGGTGCGGTGGGGGCTTTTTTGGGTTTCTTGGTGTTGATTCCCAGCTGAGACAATAAATTAATCTGTGCAGAGCTATTTTCCTATCTGGGGTGCGGTGGGGGCTTTTTTGGGTTTCTTGGTGTTGGTTCCCAGCTGAGACAATAAATTAATCTGTGCAGAGCTATTTTCCTATCTGTCTGCACGCCCATGGGGATGCTTCATCACAAACCAGGAATGCTTGCACTGTAAAGCCAGGTACCAGCCATCGTCCTCTGCCTCCAAAAATAAATGGGCAGGAAATTCTTCACTGCTGGCTCTGGAGGGAGAGGGGGGAAATACGGAGTGAAACTGTTGGGAGAGGAGCGTGCCTGTGCGTGTGCCTGCATGTTAGTTTATGTAACACTTTAACTAACAAGCTATGATCTTCTCCAGAACAGTAGATAAAATGGCAAATGAAATATGGGGCAATAATTCTGACACTGAGGCGAAGTTGCTGGGTTTAATGTATGCCTCTTTGCAAGCAGATAGGCCATAACATGACAATAATGAAATATAAATGACCTACATAAAAAATGATAAAATCAGGTAATTACGAAAGCGTCAGTTCTTTACAAAATAATTGGTAATGACCTTTGATAAAGAAGTCACTTTTGTGATATTGCTGACAGTACAATTTCCAACTCTGGGAAAACAGAGCAACTGGCTCTAAATCAGGGACGGCGCTGCTGGGGCTCGCCGCAGCGGTGGAGAAATGTGCTCCCCTTGGCAGAGCTGGGGGCCAGCTGGGAACCTTGGGGGGCACCATGGTACCACCAGTTCTGCAGGGAACGCACCCAAACCCACCAGGTCCTGCAGAGCCTGGAGATGATGCTCAGCACCCTGTGCTACCGCAACCTCACGGGATGTTGGTCCCACCAAGCAGCCGGTGAAGCCACCCCATCCAACCTGAGTGGCCCGCTGTGTTGTCAATAGTAGAGCAGGAGCTGGACCAGGGGACCTCCAGTGTCCCTTGTAACCCAGATCCCACCACTGCTCCCAGGACAAAGCCGGGCTGGCTCCAAGCCCTCCATCCTCATTGCCAGGGGATGCCCTAAGGCCTGCATCCCTAAGGGATGCTCTAAGGAACCCTGCCCTCCCAAGGACCATAACAAGATGCAGGATGGCATTTTGTTCTTCTCCCCTGGCCTCCTGGACCGACAGGCAGCATGCTGCTCCCCTCTTGTTTGGAAGCTGGAGCTCCCACGCAACCCCTGGCTCCCTCCCGGCAGGCTGGAGGAGGAGAGTCAGACGGAAACGACTTGTGATTGCTCCCAATCTGGCCGAGACTGCTAACAAAACGCTGAAAATGTCACATCCCATCTCCCGCAGAGGATGCTCTCCATGGAAAAACTTCCCAGAAGTCCAGATGAAAGAAGGAGGAGGTGGCAGGAACATCTCGAAGGAGGTGCTGTGCATCCAGGAGCAACGACGACCTGCTGGGGGCAACCCTCATGTCAATGCACCGTCACAGCTGCAGAGCTGTTCCTCAGGCTCTTCATCTTCCTGCTGATCATGTCAACAGAAAAACAAATTAATTATATTTTTAGAGGATTCAATACATCCCCATCTCACCGAGAAGGAAGAGTAAATCTGAACCATGGAGAGGCCACCCCATTCCTTCCATAACCAGCCCCCAAAGCAAGGGCACACCTCGGTTTAACCACAAACACCACCCAGGGTGCTCAGGGGGTCAGAGGGGACGGGCTCGCTGGTGTGACCCCCACTACCCATTGGAACATCCAAACACAAGGTTTTACAAAATGTCAACATGCCACAAGGTTTAACGGCTGCTGACCAAATAGTTGCAGCAAGATCAGCAGATTTCCTGAAACGTGTCCGAGCAATAATAATAATAATAATAATAATAATAATAATAATAGGAAGAGTAATAATAACAATTATAATAATAGCCCAGAGTCCATTGAAACCATACTAACAGCCGCCGAATCTCTCCACAAACCTTGCAGCACACCCACTCCCCTCACCTGCAGGAGAAAAAAAAAGAAAAAGAGATCTTCACACTTTTTTCTAATACCAGCTGGTTCATTTATATTGCAGAAGTTTCACAAAGCAGCTTCTGACAGCGATACACTAAACACAGGTTAGACCCGCCGTGATCGCTGCCTCAGTGCGTGCCGCCTGGAAATTACACCACTTGCATGAACCGATGCGAATGACACCGGTGTCCTAATGCCACCGTGGGAAACCCACCGTGGAGACCCCAACCAGGGCCACGAGCCCCCTGCAGCAGCTTGACGGGTTCCTGCTCCTGGGACCACCAGCACTTTTCCAGCAATTTTGCTCAAATTGCCGGGATGTGACAACACTCCTGAAAAAGCAGAGACATTTCCAGATGCAGGGAGCAGCCCCTGGGCTCTGTAGGTGACAGCCCGGACCCCCCAATGCTGGCTTACCCTCTGGGACCCATCCGGCGAACATCTCTTCGTTGCACCAGTGCCCGCCCTGCAAATATTTTCATTTGCAAAGGATGCTTTGCAATATTTCTATTGTATTCTCAAATATTGTATTCTAAAGTATTGCCATTGTACTCTTAAAAGCTTTGCTGTTGTACTTAGAGCATTCTTAAAAATACAATGTATGAAGAGGTGGACAACAAGTCCTGCCATGATCTGATTAAAGCCATCTAGTAACAACCTAGCATGCAATACTGACAGCATACAAGCTGCTGAATGCGAGCTGGGACGTTTTCAAACTTCCCTGAGCTGATATTTTATGATAAGTCCTTGCTCCAGTGACAAAGGCACACAAACCCACACCAGGGACCCTGGCTAAGAACAAATGGTTCAGTGGAGAACAATTCAGTTGCTAAAATGAGTGGAAAAAAAAAATTCTCTTTTTTTTCCAGGGAGGGAAGGAATAGCCTGCCTTGGGACCAGCGCAGCTCTTGTGGCTGCAGAGGAGCATCGCTGTGCACAGAGCATCCCTCCTTTGTGTCTGCAGGACAATCAGGTTTGCAAATGTGTGCTCTCCATCTGTGCTCAGAGGAGCTCCCCATTCTCCACTCAGGCACTGTCTGCAGGTTAAAGAGAGGGAGTGCTTGGCCGTTCCGGCAGGCTCTTTCCACGATCCGTGTTTATTAATTCACAAGCTTTACATCCAGCCCCGTGCCACGGTGCTGCAATTTGCATGTTAATGCAAAAGTTGGGAAGTTTGCAGCTGGAGCGGGGGTCTGAGAAGCGGGTCGGCACTATGAAAGAGCCGCTCTGGCTGTTGTCAGTGCTGGAAACCAATTCAATACGTTGGTTTTTTTTTTTTAAGTCTAAGTTGCTTTTATTCTAATTCCTGCTCCCAGCTCTATCCAGAAATTAAGAAGTTCACAAACTTTGCGATCTCCACTTTGCAAGCAGCAGCCTCACTCCCCAGCACAGCGAAGGGGAGGAAGGAATGTTCACATTTCCTCTCCGAAGCGGGGAAAAAACAGAAAAACAGGTGTTTTAAAATTTTCAAGGTGCAAACTAAATGACAAGATGCCCAGGGGTGTGCAATAGCATTTCATTGTTTGAGTTTGGAATAAAAGACAGATAATTAGGAAATTGGGAGTCTATTAATTTTCCAAATTTACTCATGCAAGAAGCACTGAGCTATGGTGATATTTGCTTACCTCGTCATTATGCAGAAATATATTAGCTAATTATTTTGACTAATGCAATTAAGATATGCATATTTAGCATAAACTATACAATAGAAACGTTACAGTCAGCAGTTGCCGGGTTGCACTCATGGGCAGCAGAGAGGCAAAAGCCTCAGCGCAGTCTCTGATGGAAACCATAATATTGCTCCTATCCTGCCCAAGCTGTTATTATTAGTTCTCTGGCAGTAATTAATTTACTTTACAGCGTGACTAGGTGGCACAGTTAGCAGCGGTATGAATTTTTGTTACGAGCCACGTGAAGATGTCAGCTCTTGAGCAGCAGAGACTCAGCCTTTAATTACCCCAAGCAGCGGCAATGCGGGAACTCCTGCTGGGACCCTGCTGGGACCCTCGGGAGCCCCTTTCTCGGCTCTTTATTCTGTGCGAGAACATCTCTGCACAAGCACCGGGCTGCATCTCTTTGTCCCGGCTGGGATGTGGGATTATGATTTGGGTGAAAACCACTGTGCTGGGGGGCTGGGTCTCTGGGGTGAGATGTGTCATTCCAACCCCCCAACTCTTTCCCTGCCACCTCCCATCCCAGGACAAAATCCTACTGGGAACTGGAAGAATTGCATGCGAAGCTGGAAAATTTAGTGTTTTGTTACTGTCACATATTGTCCACCACCAAATCTCTTCTGGTGTGTGGGGAACACACGATCAGAGCTCAGAATCACAGAACCCCATGTTTCCCACCAGTTCCAGCATCCCCCACCGGTTCCCAGCATCCCCCACTGGTTCCCAGCATCCCCCTGCTCCCACATCCCCTGCCCAGGCTCAGCCCTACTCTGGGTGTCTCTGGGGCTCCAGCCTTGCCCCAGGCTCCCCATCCCACCATGCCAGGCTGGCCTCACACCCGATAGCACCCCAGAGCAGCCCCTGCACCCCCTGTTCCCGCAGCTCAGCAGCATCCGCCAGCATCAGCTCTTGGGGTCCCAGCAAGGACCGCTGGCTTTCCACCCACAGAAACCCCCATCTCCCACTCCAGCAGATTCCCCAGGGTTGTTCCAAAAGTCCGGGGGATTTTTCGGTCCAGATGTGATCGGTGCAATTCAGGAGCAACTCTCCTGCAGTGCTTTCACGTAAAAGCATCCTGAACGCTCAGGGTGCTGCAGAAGAGCCGTGCTGGGTGGGAAAGAGGAGCAGGGCTGGGAGCACAAGGCTTGCACAGAATTTCTGCAGGTCTGAGTGCTTCCCTGCCGCCGCACCTCCAGCTTTGCTCAGCACTGGCTGTGTGCTTCCAGCGGAGTCATTTTTGGCTAATTCTGCACTCACCATGTGGACTGTCAAATGGCTTCTGCTGTATTTTGTTGCCCTTTCAAATATTTCTCCGAGAGTAGGCTGTACCATCTGGTGGACAATCTGCCTGTGCGCGCAACAGCATCGTACCTAGCGCCGCTCCGGGAGAACGCAGCAACCATCCCAGACGCACTGGGAGAACGGAGGCCATGGCTGCATCCGCTCGGCCAGACCACCCCCGATGGGAACCACTGCAGGGAAACACTGCAAACCATCCCAGGCACAGGCTGCTCCTGCAGGTTGCATCGTTGTAGTCTCCTCCATCCTCAGCATGCACGGGAAAGACAGACTGAGGGGTTCCCCTAGGTGAGGACTATTCTCCTGGAGCCACCTCATCAAGTTTTAAACCTCCTTCCTTTCCTTTTTATTGATTTATTTTTACATAATGCATGCTCACAGCCACTGCTGACTCCACATGCTTCTCCCTTCTCGCAGCACGCGGCAATGGACGTTGCCAGACAGGTTAGAGAAGGCGGATTAGACATTGCTGACAGCGTAGATAAATCCTCATTTATGTCTTACCATTGAAAGAACAGGATGGTCTGAGGAAATTCACTCAAATAATTCCTTGTGGACTGATCCACGTTTTGTTGTCAAAAGCAAAAGGCTCAGAGATCACAAGAGGAAACCAATAACATCCACATTCATCTGGAAATATACATATCAGCACGATGGCAATGTTAAAATAATCACCCTACCCACGGCAGATCCTCTCCCTCTGTGTGTATGCACACACACCTACATAATATACGCGTCTGTGTGTGATCCATGTGAAATATCCAGTTAGTTAGAAACCACTGAGGAATAACAAATCCAGCAGGTGAAGGTTTAGTCCCTTTGCTGAGTCACTTTTCAAAGCATACATATGTTTTATATACATATGGTCCCAGAGACACAGATGCAGCGACGGGAGCTGCCCTGGAATGAGCGCGGAGCTGTTGCACAAACCATGGATGGCCACCGCTCTTCTCTGCTCCTGCGCTGGAAAAAGCAAGCCTTGTTCACACTTAAAGCATCTTTTGGATTCATGTTAATTTGTCAGGACACCCACCAAGTCACCTACTGCTGATAAGCTCCCCGGCGCTTGCCAGAGCCGAGGCCGGGTCCTCCAAAGACAACGATTTTATCCCATCCCCTGGTAATTTGTCTTTATTCCTTTTTGTTTTACGTGAGCTTCATGTGTGTGCTCCTAACAACTTTGGGGGCCAGAGCATCTGAGCAATTGCTGGAATGCAAACCCCCCGAGGTTCGGCAGGAGCTGTGCCACGCATCTGGCGGGGGTACCATCCCACCCTGCTCCCACTCCTGCCAGGGACCGCTGCTCCCATGGAAGCCGGGAGGAAACTTGGTGAGGAATTGCACAACAGGAGCGCTCGGTGAGCAGAGACCGGACTTTGAAAATCGTGCTGGCATCCAAAAGCCGTTAATCATCTAAGGTAATGATGAAAAAGGCAGCGGAGATGGTGATGATGTAAGGCGCCAAGGGGGAACAAGGAGCTCCAGCGGACGGATGGCTGGAGTGAAACTTCTGTTTATCCCATTCCCTGCTCCATTCCCACTCCCAAGTATTGTTTAAAACACACCCTGTAAACAGTGGTGTGTTTTCACCGCTCCTTTCAGCGCTGAAAAGAGTGGAGCAGCTCCCAGCAGCCGGCAGAGAATGCCTTTTCCTTCCCTTTCTCTCCCTTTAATTAATTCCACAAGGATTGGAGCAGAGAAGGAACGTGGGGACAGCCGAGGCAGGGCGGCAGGTGGGTTCGGTGAAACAGCACCAGCTGCGGGAGCACGGTCGGAGATCCCGGCGCTGCTCCGGGTGCAGGAGTGGCCGGCACTCCCTGCGGGGGTGGCATGTCCCCAGCGCAGACCAGCACCAGCCTGTCCCTACCCCTTCACCGACATCGCTCACCTTGTTGTTAATGTTCATTTCCCTCTGTTTGTGCACAGAACCTCCAGAGAAACCTCCAATTAAAACCACAAACTAAAATCTTTTAAATTTTTTTTATTTTAATTTTTTTCCAAATTGCCACACAGGGGGTGTGAGACCCTTTCCCCTTTCCCCTGCCTACTTTTGAAGCAGAATGATTTAAGACTAAGCATGCGGAGTCTGTATTTTTCCAGTGACCATCACCTCCCAGTCTTTCTACAACTATTTTATTTATTTGCTTAACAGATTCTGGCTGCATTACACTGCAATTCCACGCTCAGGTTGCACCGGAGCCCAGAGGCAGCGGGCGAGGCTGGAGGCTTTGACACATCCGCAGGGATGCACCTGCTGAGGAGGTGGGGGCTGCTCCTCTGGGACCCCCGCAAGCCCCCAGTGCAATTCCCTTGGTCTCCTGGTGCTCGCACACCATGTGTCACACTGAGAAATATTGATAGTAAAGAGAACGCGCTCCGTAATTAAAACTTTCTGCGGTGAGGGAGCTGATGACCTAACGATGCTATAGGAAGCGGAGTTGACGGTCACCGAGTCAGTGCTTGATGCCGAGAGTGCAATTAGCAAATCACAGCAACAGCCAGCGTGCATCGTTACAGCTGGAGCCGCCCTCCCCTAACGAAACGCTAGCGCTAGGAGTGTAATTATTAAGATCACCGTTTCACTATTACAGTAATAACTGCAGATAATGGCACAATATTATCTTCCACAGAACCATCTTCCCTGCATAAATTAAAAGCTTCGAAATACAACTCGCAGGGCAAAACCCTCCCAGGAAATCCGTGGGGAAGAGCAGGAATAAAGAGCAGAAGCGATGACTTGCCTTGACTGCAGCAAAGACATGTGGCTCCATCGCGTGTCCCTCTCCGAAGGTGTTGTCTCTCCTAATTGGCCTCCGGGGATGGAGCAGAACTGCGGAAGAATAAATCGTTCATTTGTGCGACCAGAGGGACGAGAAGTCCGATGGAGTTAAATCCTGGTTACAAACAGAAGTAATGGTTACATGACATCTTTGGATCTATTTTTAATTAACTACCAATAAAGCTGTGCAGTAATTATGGGTCGCCCTCGGTCCCTACCATCCGTGATGTATAGCTGCTGTTATCATTGCTGTTGGCGCTGCCCTTATTCCATCCCCTGCCGGGGACTGCAAGGAGAACTCAGACGCTAGCTGGGATCTCGTGCCAGCCAAGGCTCCACTGAGTTGGGGATGTTATGGCTTTCCTCAGCACCTGTATGGCAAAAACAGAAAAAAAAAAAAAAATCTGAAAAGGTTTGCACATGCACAGAAAAACACACTTTTACAAAATTTGAGAATTTTTCTGCTCAAACCTGAGCTGCCAGCAGACTTCAGGGATGGGATTTAGCATCCTGCAGCATCCCCGCTCATCTCACCCTAAAGCAGGCACCAAACCACGGCCGACAAAATGTGCTTCGGAGGTACTAATTTCTTCTCCACCCATCATAAATCAAGCTCAGATGCATACCACATTCGTATGACCCTCCCCTGGTGAAAAGTCCATTTCCAAGCAGCCAATACTACACTGATTAAAATGGACTTGAACTTAAAAAAAAAAAAGTATTGGAAAGATCTATTAGAACTGGAATTGCATTCTTGCCTGGAACAAGGACTTCCTTTGATGCAGGATAATTTCTTTCCATCTAAAACCTGAAAATTTAGAAAGTCTTTCAAAACGCATTAACGTTATCCAAATTATAAGTAAATGGGGATGCTAGTGAATGTGGGTTAAAAAAAAATGGGAAAAAATAAGCAACACACAAGGGTGGATCTCTAGGAAATGTAGAAAGGGGTCATTCCTTACACTCCTGTAATTTCTTTCCTATAAAAAGCAACTTCAACCTGCAGAAATCTGAGCCTGTGCAGCAAGGAGCAGCCTGAGAAGATGCCCAAGGAGCCAGGGGTGCAGCATCCTTTCCATCATAGGCTGTCACCGGCGCTAACAACCACACTGCAGACGGATTCGGCTGCACCCATTTTACCAACAGGAAAACTGGAAAGCAGCTACATCTGCTTGGCAGCTGCGTCAGCCTGAGCTAGGCACAGAAACCCCAGTTTCCACATTTATTTTTAGCCAGATGAGATTGAACTGATACGCAAAGCCCAGCAAAATAAATATGAAAAAGAAGGCATGGTGAGGAATGCGGCATGGACTGTGCCGAAGATCATCTCTGTGCAATATTAATGATTATGGATGATGGGGAGAAATGTAAAGAGCTGAAAAAAAATAAATTTAAAAAAAAAAGAAAAAGAAAACTTCAGATGTGCCTCGCTGGGAAACTAGAAAGGACACAGCTTCAAGTAATGATTATTTTTATTTAGGAAAACATTATACAAGGGAGTCTTTCCAAGGAAAGCAATCTGGGTTGTGTCTGGGCTGAGTACACAATGTCATCCCGCTGCAAAAAAAAGCAAACGCAGTCCCAGGATGTATAAACAGGAGTGTCATGTGTACAGCACATGCAGAAATCCCGTGGTGGGAAGCACTGAGTGGGGGAACGGTCCCTGGCCTGGGCACAGCCTTGGGGGACACTGGGGACCAACTGGAGGTGATCCAGGGAGAGCAGCAAGAACCATCCCAGGCCACCAGAAATGACCCAAGAGGCAAGACTGGGAGAGTTGGACTTGTTTGGTCTAGGGAAGGGATGGGCAAAGGCAAGCATGCGAAAACTCTCGTTTATCTCCTGAGGAAGGGGAACTGCTGCAGACAAAATAATTTTTCTGTGCAGCCATCGCCTTTGCTCTTGTCTTGTCTGCAGCCATCTCTGCATGCTGCTTGTAAGAAGCCTTGAAATCCTTCGAGATGCAGGTTTATACCACTGCCAAGCTAGAACTAGAAATGTTGCAAATTAATTGAAATAGATCTAATAGATCTAAATAGATCCAAAAAAGAAGCAACACCGTTTCCTGCCTTCTTTCCCTCTTTCCATGCCCACGACAGAGCACAGGGGTCAGCAGAGCATATCGAGCTGAAGCTCAGCATGGAGGCAGCTAATCTCTCCTTCGTGGTTCTGTATTTCTAAAAAACTCTGCAAGCGAGCAGAAATCCCCCATATTTCACGTACCCTGTGAAAGGTTGCATCCCAGGACAGCCGCCCCTTGGGGAGGAAGAAATGTCTGACCTTGCTGAGCTGAGCCAGCACATCAGCGGCTGGAGGAACAATGCCGTAAGCATTTCTAGCCCAGCTGGAAGGAGGTCGCGTTGCAGGCGGGTTACCTGCTGCAGGGGTCTCGCTGTGGGCACCACGCAGCCGCCCCCAACGCTCTGACATGGCCAAGGGAATCACAGTGTTTGGGAGGATTCACAAGAGAGCCATGCACAGCTGTCCACAAAGCTGGAAAAAAAAAAAACAACCCTGCCCCATCAATAGTCCGGCTTGGTTTGAGCAAAGCCAATGGTGCAAGGGGTGCGGTGAGACCACCCGTCGGGGGGATCGTTGCACCCCTGGGTGCCTCGAAGAGTGATAAATGCAAGAGCAAGCTAGATCTGCTGTCTGCTGCCAGCAAAAAGTTTCCCTCGCCGAAAGGATGCAGCGAGGGTTTTGCGAGACCAGTTTTCATTAGGGTTTACGTTGCAATTTTGCCTAATTAGTCTCCAATAATTAATGCTGTGAGTGTAACAGATATGTAATCAGACAAAATGCTGGTAAGCAAACCCCATGGAAGCCATACGTCTTTTGATACTAACGATTATGTTCTTTTTTATTATTAAAGATCCCATTAGAAAGAATTTATGATTTTTCCCCTTTGTGAGAGAAATAATAAACATTACGTTGGATGCTCTTATTTTTGGTATTGAGCAACCGAGTATACGTAATTAGCCACAGTTAAAAAGAAATTTTGCCTGAATGGCTTTTGGGGAACATTACATCCAAATTACAGCCCTGTAGATTTTTTCATCTGAAAACACACTCCCAATAAATAACTCAAACACAGTTTGTCTGACAAAACATTTAGGTCCTGAGGAAAACACCCAGGAAAGGAAAATGACTGGGCTGAGGGTCTGAAAACCCACTGGAGCGAGGTACCACCCCAGTTGCCCTCCAGATTACTTTTCTGGGATATTTCTTTGCTTCCTGGGAGTTCACCGGCAAAGGCACCCAGCAGCACCCACCAAGGCGTGCTCTGCAGTGGGGACCCCCATCCAGCCCCCTGCCTGCCTTGGCTGTGGTTGGTTCCTCTCCCAGTGGCATTAGGCTGGGTGCTAGAAACACACTCAACAAAAATAGAACATTTTATAGAAAGAAAAATGGTTTTCAGCTAACCTTTAAGATTAAACCACCTGGAAATTGGATATGTCATTGTCAGAGCAGGAAGGTTTTGCCTTCCCATGAGAGAAGCCATTAAAAAATTGCTTTTAATTAAAAAAATCGTTTTTAATAAAAAAAACATTTTTAATAAAAAAATCGTTTTAAATTAAAAAATCATTTTTCATCAGGAGGTTCAAGAGCAGGAAACATCTGATGGTATCCCAGGATCCAGGGCTGAACATGGACCTCACCTTCGATGGCAGCTTCTCAGACAATAGTAACGATGGCACAGAAAGACTTAAGGCAGGTGTTGCTGCTTATTGAGGGACTCTGAGGAAAAAAAGGAAGATACCAGATAGTTAGGAAAGCATGGATGATTGGAGCTGAGGAGCACATAGGTGAGCAAGCTTGGTGACTTTGCTGAACATGAATGGAGACATCCACTCAGCCAACACAACAAAACCGCCCTCACCTGCGCCGTGCAGAGGTGAGCTCAGGGAGCACCAAGCCCTCAGCATCATCAGAGCTTATGCCGATACCAGCTCTGTAGGTCGGCAGACTCAGAAGTCAACTGGCTCCTTTGTGAGCATGGGAAACTGCAAGGCGATGCGATGCAGCCACAGCAATCTCAAGACGATCTCTTGTCTCCTGGACAAGCTCCAGGCTGGGAGAAGACACAGACGGCTCCCACGGCAAGGAGATTGCCTGGCTGAACGGGCAGTCATGGAGAAAAGAGTCACGTCGAGGAACTCTCCATGGATAAAAAAAAAAAAAGAGAAGTGGTTCAAAACTCCCATCCCATCAGCAATGGGAAACAGGAAGAAAGAACAACTTTGTGATAACGATGACCTCTCTCAGAACACGAAGATCTGTGTTCCCAGGGTGGAGAGGCGATGTTCCAGCCCATGGCAAAGCCAGTGACTGGGGGCTTCCATGAGAAAGAAAAAGAGAGTATGAGCCCTATCCCATGGCTGCGAACCTGGCAGAGGCTGCAACCCAACCTGTAATATCTGATGGTAGAAGAACCAGGCATCAACCAACAGCTGATAGGAAGTTTCTCTGGGCACGGCATCTTGGAAAAATACTGAGCTGGAGTATTTGGCAGCTCCAAGGTGGGTTTTACAATGAAGGTGACATCCAAGAGTAACCTTGGCATGAGTATCCTCACTGGAAACACCGTTGACCATATCTCAAGGCTGTACTGGGCATGGTTCAGTGCTGGTAGGTGACCCCTGGTCTGCAGCATTCAGGAAGAAGTTGGGACTGCAAACTCCGTGCCTCCTGGGATGGTCTGGGAGACACAGCTTTGGTATTTCACAAGTACATGGTCACTGGTGCATATTCATGGCTTCCCCAGTGAAATTTCTGCAGCGGCACTGGAAGGGCTTCCAATGGAAAACCATTACCCGGGGAAGTCATTCTGAGCTCATTCATGTGCTAGGAAATTTTTTTCCAGCAGCCATTTAATGCAAATTTCAGCCGGCATCCACACTTAAGTCTTTAGCTTGTTGAGAGTTGATAAATTTAAACGGTGCTTGCCTCAAGTGAAAAGATCTGAGTTCTGTGCCGTGGCGGTATTTGCTGCGGATCTCAAAAAACAATGTATGCACAACTTACACTTAATGTGCGAATTCATTTTTTAATTTCAAAAACACAGGCGCTTTCTAAAGGGATGCGCAGCCCTGAATTTGGCAGGCTGCTTCGTGCCGTATACAGTGAGGATGGAGCGGGGAGCCTTTTCCATTCTGAATCAAATGGAATTTGTGATTTGCATGCACCTTTTGAGTCAAAATCAAACATTTGCCCTGGATTGGCCCTAGTTTAATTAAAATGATGAGAACGTGTGATATGCTTTTGGTCTAAGGCAAAAAGGATGCACAGCACTGAAATTTGGAACAAACATAAAAAAAATTGAGAAATGCATGGTTGGAAGTGATAAGAAATGCCAAGACTATGTATTACATGGGATCACGGGATGAAAATAGAAAATATCCTAAAAAAATTCTGGCGTACTGTGAAACTGTTGTTGGAAGGTTTGGATAGGATTACATGCTTTATGGATAATGTCCCTGTAACTAGCGCTGTCGAGGTTTGTAATCGTCTCCGTGGTCCTTCTGCAGAGCTGGTGGGGATGCTCATCGGTGCAAGCAGATTTTCCCCTCTTCAGTTGGTGTAAGGGAAGGGCATGAGGATTTTATCTGTGCACTTAACATGTGCACAGATATATTTGTGCGCGCATATCCATTTCTTTACGTGATAGGGGGCACATCTCTCATAAATGTAAGTTTTATAAAACAATTGTTCATTTCTAGTGGGTGTCATCCATTTAGATAACCAACTTCTCCACTATTCCTGTCACTTACGTCTCTGTGCAGTGCAGGATTTGGGAACTGTGGGTATCAATTTTGGTCCACAGATGAGACATACAGGCTTGTCCTCCTGCCCCTCGCCAGCAAGGCTTTCAATCCCCCATCCCAAGGTCCCCAGTCATGGCTTTCACGGAACGATGTCCACCTCATCCAGCCTATCCAGACTTGTTTTCCACTGTCCCCTCATCCTCTTGAGTCACTGATTTGCTGGCACTGAAGGCAACCCAAAGCAGGGAATGGGGCTCATGTTTTAGCAACACATTTTCCCCTCCCAAAAAAATGTTTTGTTTATTAAAAAAGTAGTTTCAAAAGGTTGTTATAAAGAGAAGATGATAGGAATAGATATTCATAATAAATAGCTATTCATAGTTTAAAAGCTTTTCACCTTTAAGTTGCTTGTTTGACATCAATAAAGAGAAGAACAAAGGAGGATTTCATCTGACCTGATTTTAGCCATCCCGAAGCTGGTCTCTGGCTTAGCCTGGTCACTTGGGCTGATTTTGCAGTCATCAGAAAGAGCCAGGCTCTCATCCCACCTGCCCTGGACACGTACACGGTCATGTGCTCCGGTGGTACCAGAGCTCTGGCTCTTCAGCCACTCACATCAACAAGAAAGAAAACAAAGTGAAGGCACTATGCTACTGATATTGGTTTAAAGGGTCATTTTTATAACTGCTGTTGAAATTCAGTGTCAGCTGCACGCAGCAATTTCACGTGATAAAATTCATTCCCTGTTTCGTTTTCCTCCTTTCTGAAGAAACCCACATTGGGTCTCCACCAGCCCATCCCATTTCCTACACCACCATGGGAGCTGACTTTATTTTAATTTGTCAACACTTTGATGTCTGTGGACTTGGCTCTTGCACAGTCCAAGGCTACCAGCAGGAGGTAATAGTTTCCAGGACTTCAGTCCGCTTGATTTCCCACTATTCCTCAGGCTCCCTGATTTCCATTCATCTTAGGAGGGAGCTATTCAGTTTCAAGCTGAATTTTCTCCCGCTATGGGGCTCGCCGCTCTTCCAGGAGTCACGCAAGGCTCCCTTCTTGCAAACCAAACCGTGCATCTGGTTTGGGAAGAATGGGTGGAAATGTGAAGAGAAGGGGCCAAGCAGCAAAACTCCAGATGATTTGGGATGGGGAGGGAAGGAAGAAGAGAGATGCAAAGCAAAGAGCTGGGTTGGGAACTGGGGAGGACTTGTCCCGCTGTGGCTCACCCTGCCCTTCCTGCAGCATCCGACAGCAGAGGAACAGTGTAAGAAAACTTCATTTTTTTTCCGCCTGTATCTCTAGCAATATTTCCAGGGTACCACTTTTCTCGCCTCTGAGAGGATATGCTCCTGTCCTGAGGGCATCTCCAACCAGGACCAGAGGGACACTGGGAACAAGAGCTCAGGTATGGTCACCTTGGACCCCAAAACAGTGAGATCTGTGCCCCCCTTCCCCATACGAATCCAGGAGCAGCTTATTGCCATGGGTCAGCTGGAAACAGAGATGGACGAACTCCCCATCCTTGCGAGCGATGCCTTCTGCAGCCCCCAGGCGTGCCCTGAAGCACCCCGCGCTCTGCACAGGGAAGAGACAACCCCAGAGCTTCACGCAATTCTAGAAGAGACGTCTTACCCCCCCTCCCTCAGATGGTTTTGGTTTGATGCCCAGAACATCTGGCCACCCTATAGCCTTTTTTTTTTTTTTTTTTTTAAATCCAATAGATACACTTTCTCAGCACATCGCCAACTGCCAGCAGATGAGCTGCAACGGCTGGCACCAGGAAGACA
>WKFP01015389.1:2134191-2147851 GCA_011057875.1 Pterocles orientalis
GCAAGGTACCCTCCGCAGCAGGAGCTGCACCCACCGATGTCCAGCCCGTACCCAAACCCAGCTGGCGGCGGGAAGCTGGGGCAGGGGCCGGGTCCCAAAGCCCTACCTGGGGGTCTGCTGCTCCCCCTCCCCAGCGCCCTGGGAGGGGAGCATTGGCCTTCTGAGACTGGAATGAAATATATGACAGATGGTCTAAAAAAAAAAGCAATTATCAAAGGGGAAGATTTTGGAACATATCCTTTGAAATAAAAATTTGTTTAGCATTTTTAGCAGCTGAAATAATTTTCAGAACATCTGATGAGAGATTTAAGTGCTTCATTTCCTCCTCTCACTCGCCAAGCCATCCGTTTGAAGACTGTCTGTGGCACATCGAGTTCTCTGTTTTATTGCTATTGGTATTTTTCATTGGATAATGGTAGAATTAGAGATCAATGGGAGAGAAGTACGAACCGCAATATTCCCGTCCGTTTGAATGTGCAGGTGCTTTTGAAATGCTCCGGCGGCTTTGCAGAAGATGGAAGAAACGTATTCTGTGATTCTTGAAATACAACTACATGAAAGTATGTCTTATTACGTCTCTTCTTTCTTCCTCACTTTCCTCTGTTCTTCTGTTCTTCCTCGCCAAAAAAAAAAAAAAAAAAAAAAAAAAAAGTTAAAATAAAAAGGCAAGACAAGGGAATCAGCCATCTACCTTGTCCTTTATCAGTAGGAAATACCAGATCACTGGAAAAATTAATAATATCATGTACCTGAAGGTGAGAGAGTGCCCATCATCTAAGATTGCGGTTAAAAATTTGCTATTTCCTTCTAGCTGATTTTCAGCTTTTTCTGAAACTCTGGACTAATTCCTGAAAACTGCTCCAAAATATTCCAGCCTCTGCAAGAATTTGGATCATCAACTTACCTCTTACAGCTCCTGCACTCGGAGTGCAGATAATATTCGCAATAAAACCGTCATCCCTGGGAAATGGCTGCAATGCTCCACGTGCGATGGGATGAGTTTTGGAAAAGAGGATAACATGGCCCTGAACGAGATTAAAGAAGTTAATTCTAAGTTCGCTTCTTCTGGAGGGAATTTGGAGGAGAATGCACTCTAATCTTCCACCCGAGGGGAGATTCGGGGCCTTTGAGTCTCTTAAGCCTCATCCGCGAGGGCTCAGCTGCAAACGTCCCTCCAGCTCTGTGGCTCCTGCCCGCGGAGGGGCTGCCAAGGAGGGGAACAGGGGGGTCTGTGCCAGGAACCTGCTGCCAGGCTAGGGCATCATCCATGCAGAACCCTGACCTGCTCAGGTACCTGGGGTGCTTGGGCATCTCACCCCTCCTGTTCCCAATTTGCACCTTTCCTGCCTTGAAGCCCCAGCAATTGCATGTGGCATCTAGGAAACTATCACCTAAAAAAGGGGGTAAATAAAAGTAAGAAAAAAAACCGAATTGGACCATTGTCCCATCCCTGCGAAACCCAGCAGTCCAACGTGGTTAGCTGCAAAGACCTATTTTTTTATGGGAAAAAGGATAACTAACCTTACAGCTAAATGCGACTAACGAGAGAACAAGGATAATTTGAATTTTCAGTGCAGTTACACCTAGGTTGAAGGATTTATTTTTTTTAATTACTATTTTTGCACCAAAAAGACAAGTAGAAAAAAAAAAAAATCCCAAACGTCAACAAGTGGATCTAAGCACCGTGGGAATTAGAACAGAATCCACGCAGATCACAAACTCGCAGCTTTTTTGAGAAACAACACACGGGAATCAGAACGGCTTGGGGTGAAGGCATGCAACTTCTGCCAGGGTTTGCTTGGGGGGCACAAGCCACACGGAATCCATTGCCCTTCTTGTGCTGACCCTCCAGAGCATATCCCATCACCCGCCCCATAGGAATTCCTGAGAAAAACCATTTTCCTGCTGTTCTGCAGTGCGAGCGGGCGACGCGGGCGGTGGAAGGGCAGGATGTGGGGGAGCCCGCAGGAAGCCCAGCCTTGGCCCCACCGCACCAGGGAAACGTGCGAGAGGAATGAAGCGAGTGCTTTCAGGGGAAAAGGGAGGAAACGCCGCGTGGGGGTCAGCGGGAGGATGCAGCAAGCTCTGAATCGCAGTCATGGGGCACTGGGGCTGGGGAGGCTGGGGATGCTCGTGCTCCATAAGGAAGGTGTGAACTCGGGGGTTTTGTGCCGTGACAAAGAGGCACATCGCAGGAAAGGTGCTTCTGCAAAAAAATAATATTTGTTTTTTGGTTCGTTTTTTTTTCCCCTGCATTTTTTTCTTCCCAGCATCTTCCTTGGGAAAAACTTAATATAGTCTTGGGGCAACTTCCTAGGTCTGGGACTTCTGGGATTTTTTTTTTATTTTGTTAAGACTCTGATGTAGGCAAATCTGTGGTTTCCTAGAACGGAGATAAACTAAAATAAACATGATTTAATCAAGGAGACTGGCAGTACACATTCTGGGTTTGGCTGTGCAGCTACAGGGGGACCAGAACATGCGGAGATGCAAGTCACGCCATGGGCATGAGGTTCTCATTTAAAGTTTTCACGCCTGTTGTCTTTCCCTTTTAAATTTTTATATTCTTTTTTTTTTTCTGCAATAAAGACTGTCTTCATCTATTTCAAGCATAGATTTTTCTGATTAGACCCCCAAGGAAAAGGAAAAATGCATCGGGCATCTAAGTGTGACTAGCGTTTCCACAACCAGAGCGCTGCAGACGTGCGTGTGCGGCAGATCCTCCGTCAGAAACCGGGGCCGTGCAGAAAAATCCTCCCGCCATCTGGCTGGGGGGTGTACCCACCCTTCCCAGGACTTCCCAGGGAACTTCCAATGTTCAGCCTCCAGTTTGTTTTTAGCCTGACTTTCCTGGTGAGTTTGGCTAAAACGTTTTTTATCTAAAAAAAAAAATAAATAAAATTGCCTGGAATGGCAGTGGAGGGTTGTCCCCTGGAGATGGTCACTGCTGGGCTGCAGCAGCGTGGATGGCACAGACCCCCCAGTTTGAGCAGCCAAGGGTATGACCTCTTCCATTTTGCAAAGGGTTCCTGATACCTTACCTGTCTCCAGCACTCAGCGTTGGGCTGAAAACTGCGATGCCCAGTGAGAAAGCCACAAGCTCTATCGTGGTGCGAGGCTCCTACCTGCAAACAGTGAATTAACAGAAAATAATTAATTTCTAAAAAATAAAGCAGTCTAGGCAGGAAATTCACCGAGTTGAGCCGATATCAGCGACTCGGGATAAGTGAACCCAAGGAGATGAAGCGTGTTCAATGTAATTACACATCCACTCCTTGCGATGTAGGAGCAGGCGAAGCATCACTAATCCCTGCGCAGATACCTGCGGGGAGGCCGATCACAAACAGCTGTTTGGACACCGAGAAACGAACCACACGAGCTCCCGGCTCTGCAGCCCTTCGGCAGAGATGCGTGGAGTTGGAGCTCATCCGGTAAGTGCAAGATTTACACGGAATTAAACAGTGCTCCATGAGAAAGTACATCAGCCTCTTATATAAACCACACTGCCAACTCATTTGTTATTGTAATCACTTTCTGTGTTCACATGATTGGAGAGGACTGCTCCCGAAATGAGAAGTGGCGTCCCTAACTTGGCATGGGGAGCTCACCGTCACACCCAGTTTGGCTTCCTCCTTCAGATGGCGTGAAAGGAGGCACAAAGTGCCCAAAGAGCGTTATCAATTGCAAACTAATGTGTTGTGTGAGTTTATTGTGTATTTGGGCGTTATTTGAGAGCAGTAATACTGCAAACAGTATCTTGCCTCTTGGCTTACCCAATAAATCTCCAACTTGGTGGCTGCTGAGGCCAGTTAAGCTGCCAGCACCTTCATTTCCATGTGGCCCATTTAATTTCAAGAGCCTGAAACATTTACTGTCATATTACAGTCCTTTAATAACCTATATTTTAGATACAACTGGTTTCCAAGTTTATTACACTTATTATCAAGCGTTCACTTAAGTGAATAATTAGACTGAGTTGTGTGAATTTTCAGGGATTGCAGAAATGCTCCTGGAAAACTCCAGAAACTTCTGGAAACTCACCTGTGGTGGCCTCTCAAAGTACCGAGGAAACATCGCTGGCACCAAGGAGAGGTTTGTCCAACCAGTACATCAATACACGTCGAGCACCTGAGTCAAGGTGTTGTTCTGTGTCCCAGTACTTGCCCCTTGGGGTGTCTGCTGTTGCTTCCCATGCGACAAACAGAAGAAGAGCAAAATATTTGCACACCTCTACCAACAAGGATTATATTTGTACATACCTACCAACAAAGATGATATTTGTACATATCAGCCAACCAAGATGTTTGTACATATCTACCAACCAAGATATTTGTACATACCTACCAACAAAGACATGGAGCCCCTGAGGACTGGATCCAGTGGCACTCTGGTCAGACCATCATGTACAGCCCTACCGAAGGTACTGGGAGGTAATTCCATGACTATGTGAAGGTCCTTCAACGCCTGCACGTGTTCAAAACACAGGCACCTCCATCACTGCCAGCTCCACCTGACACCATGTTCCATCACTGTTGACAAAAGCACATAGATACCCAGGCTGTATCCTGCCCCAAGCGTGGGTAGACAGGCAAGAGCGGTTTTTCCACCATTATTGTCCATGCACGCTGTAAGCGGTAGATATAGGTCAGGGCACCATTAGACCAGATAGAAATCAGAATTGAGATTGGTTTTCAAGACAGATCTGATCAGCAATAAAACCAAAATCTAGCCGTGTTTGTATAAACAACTTGGACGTAATTATTATGAAACTATTGGCCAACGTACATGTTGCCATGTGTGTCCTGCTTTCAGGAATTAATGTCTGTTCCTCGTAAGCCACCTACTGCTGTTTACTTTATTAATGACATTCTGGCCGTCTCTCCTGAGGGCACTAAATGGAAGCTCGATTTGGCTCTCTGTCTTCCTTTCAATGATTTAGTCTATCAGGCACTGACTTTTTATAAAGCTGCACGAAAACGTGGACAAATACAAAGAGAATTATTGTTCACTGCTAATGAGCAATCGTGTGGTAACAGCTCCTCTGTTTTGCTGCAGAAACGAAGAGAACTCTCCATTGTTCCTTCCCCAAGGCAGCGCTGTTGCTATACATGTCTGGCAGCTTAGTCATGACCTCCGGTAACCACCGCCAAGAGCAGCCCTCACCCCACACGTGTTGGGAAACACCCAGAACCACCCATGGAGATGTTCTGGGGAGGCTGGATAGCTTCACTGCGAGCAGGAATGAATGAGTCCTCCTAAAAGAAAACATATTGGCACCCACTGAACAGGTCACCGCTATAGCAGACGTGATAACACATTGCTTACGCTATACATCTTCCCCGGTCCTTTAGATGTTTGGTAAGGCATGGACCACCCAAGTTCACTTAATGCAAATTGAACCTAACAGATTCCTCGTGTATGTCTTCCAAACATCTCAAGCTTCTCGCAACACATCCATCTAAAAAGGAACAGGATTTGATGCTAGCTCAATAACATACAGTAAAATCATATTATTTACCCACACACACACACACACATACTTCTCAGGCATGAGATGTTGCGAGCAGTTGGATGGTTCCCACCATTGGATACCATCTTCCATCATTCTTTTAACATCAGATGAGAGTTTCTGAGAAAGAAAACACGCTCTCATTCGGACGGTGCAGACAGGACCTCATAGCACAAATCTCGCAGCCAAGGACATTTTCCAGCAGCATCATGTTTTGGGATCCCCTTCGGGTAACGGCCTGCCTGGGCAGGCGATGGGGAGGGGATCCCATCAGATCCAGGGACTGGATGCTGAAGCATCTCGAAGCAAGAAGCAGCAAGTAAATTCCAGCAACATTTTGACTTCCCACAATGGAAACTAACCCAACTCACCAGACCCAGCGTTTCAGCTCGAATAATGACAGCCATTAAAGAAATGACAAGCCTGCCTTCTGATGCGTAGCGCGTAAAGAAAAAAAAAGGCGTTTATAGTATGGAAAACTAATTGGTTTAGGAATCAGGTTTGAAAAATGCAACGTCTTCATAGAGCAGTGGGAGTGCAAACACTCCTGCTTTAATGAGCTTCCTCTAAAGGAGGCTAATGTGTAATATTTCTCTGTATGAGCTTGCTGAGATGGGAATACTCATTACCTGCTCCTGCCTGAGCTTTGCACAGAAATCCTGCCTTCTCCCAAGGAATTCAGCGCGATTATCCGCGGCTTGGGGAAGGCATCAGGCGATCGAGGCCTGAAAAAGCGTCATGATATGCAGGTGTGCGGCAAAATTTTTTTGCAAAGGATGCAATGACTTCTTAGAAACTATGCACGGTGAATATTAAATGACTCTGGGAAACTCTCCGTCCTGATGTCTCAGATCAGCCCCATCGTTTCCACTCGCTTTCTAATGAGTCTCATTTATACCGCTGCAAACATATTTTTCTCATTATTCCTCTGCAATTCCGGAGTACGTGCACCAGCTTCAGCGGGACTGAGAAACTCCCACGCACACGTGAGGTGGGGTTGTGCCATCCAGCATGGGCAGGACACCCTGGGGACACCCTGGGGACAGCCAGCAGCCATTGGATCACTCGGCTGTAGCCAGAGCCGCTGCAGGGTAGACGCGATGGGTCTGGCGGGACAGACCATCAATTTACATGGGAGAATGGATTCCATTAGGGGTCGTGCCTAGAGGTTATTTGCTCTTATCGCTCCTCATACAAACCCCCACGAAGCCAATTGAGGTGGTGCAATGCTGACCTTTGAAAGGCGTAGCTGCAATGTTCAATAAATGATTGAAGCTCTATCCTGTAGTTGCCAGACACATTTCCTCCATGGGCGATGGGATCCACAGGTTGCTGCATCTCCCTCAGCGCGGTGCTCGTGCTGCTCCTTGCGCTGCATCCCCTCCAGAACAGGGCTCCCCGCCGGCGGGGGCTTCCGTGTCACGGGAGTAGTGAGATGGCTGGTCTGCCAAGAAATGACCGAGCCATTTCTGTGCCCAACAGCTCTTTTCAAGTTGATGAATTTTTGCTTTTCATTCCCGAAGGGTAACTTTTCAACAGCAAAACACAGTCACCCAGCGTATGCCAATGGAACGGTTTGAGGCTGAGGATACGCACAGAGTCCTGCTGCAATTGAGATGCTCGTCGCATGCAGAAAATACTGCAAAAAAGGAACCTTGAGTATTTCTGCTGACCACTTCAGTGGGGATTTCTTTTTTTTTTTTTTTTTTTTGAAACAACAAACACCATCTCCTGATGCTCTGAATCTGCAGGGATCCTGCCCAGCCCTTCCTGCATGAAACCCGTGGAACAGTTTGGAGCAGTTAAACCGAGATCAGAGATCCAGCAAGCAGCAAAAGCCAGAAGCAAGTTG
Organism: Pterocles orientalis; assembly: GCA_011057875.1. Lineage (NCBI taxonomy): Eukaryota > Metazoa > Chordata > Aves > Pterocliformes > Pteroclidae > Pterocles > Pterocles orientalis. The sequence goes on from WKFP01015389.1 coordinate 2,141,553, forward strand.
CTGGCAGGAGGGTGTATGAGGCTGGAAAAGGTCTGTTGTTTCTATTGGGGTGTTCTTCTTTCACTGTCTGGCTGTACAACAGGATGAACCCCAGTGTCCATCCCAATATCTGAGCGGACCTGAAGGGCTGCAGAGATGCAGCAAAGGTGATGTCTGCCCTAGCAGGGCTTTGCATACATTCATAGCCCTTGCTATTTAAGATTAATATCCCTTTCATGGCAATCATCTGCATTTCCCCAAGTAAAATTAAAGGACTTTTTCTTTACCTTATCTTCAAAAGCTGTAGCCCGCGCTGTTGATGAATACTCTACTATGCTTATTAGAGCTGTTGTTTGTTTGTATTCAGCTAAAACAAATCTGAATATAGTCTTGCCAGATGCTTTTTTAAAAACGGTGGTAGAAAAAAAGGCACTTGAGCATGGGTGTTTTGGAAAGAATTTTATTTGCATGCCTTCATTCATTTCCATTTCCAGCTTGCTTCTACAAACGTTGAAAACCACAGAGAAACCCGACTTTGCTGCGGCTCCCGCTCCAACAAGCGCTGCTGTGCTGAGCTGTGCGGAACACTGGGAGAGCTATTTATAATCCCCAATAAACAGCACAATTATAAGGAACACCTCAGCTTTCCCACAGCAGACACCGCTCCGCACCTGAATGCGGAGCTTGGAAATCCTTCTTGCAAAGCCAGAATTGCTGCTCAGAAATTTCACCACCAAGAGGGCGGTCTAACCCTGGAACAGGCTCTCTGGAGAGCTGGTTGATGCCCCCAGCCTGTTGGTACTTTAGAAGCATTTGGACAATGCCCTTTATAACATGCTTTGTCTTTAGGGCTGCTGCCTCTTCCTGTCCCTCTCTGGTCGGGAGGTGGAGGAGGCAGCGGGGGGCTTCATCTCCCGAGCAGGGCAAACCGCTTGCAGGCACCTACCCTCGACCCTAATGCACAGCAAGAATAGTGGTCCGTACGGGGGGGACAGGAAGGCAGCTCTGAAATGGAAAATATTCATTTAACAAGAAATAGGAGCTGCAGACCTGACTGCCAGCTCTAATTGTGCAGCATCACTGAATACACTGAGGTTGCAGAGGTTCAGGGAGAGCAGAATTTGGCCAGTGGCTGCACTAGAGCAGCCATGTGTCTGCACGCTCCTGAATGTGGAGCAGAAATAACTATGTGATATTTCTGCTGATAATAAACCCACTGTATTATCACCAGAAAGTACCATTTTTTCACAATGGTTGTGTTTTCAATAAAACACATTGCAAGAAAATTGACATTGCATGGAGTTTTTGTTTCACATGGAAAATGCAAATAATTTGCCATTGCAACACTCCTTGGATTCCAGGATGGCTGAACTGGATGGCATGGCGAGCACTCTGCTGATAGTCCGGCAGCAGGGAGGGGAACTGGCCCCAGAAACAGGGTCTGGGACTGGAGGGTTGGGTGCACGGGTTTCTGCAAGGGTCCCGACCCTGCAGCCACCCCTGTGTACCGGCTCTTGCATGCAATGGCAAGAGCATCCTCCGACCGACTCTGTGCACGGCGAGCCGCACGCCAGCCATCACCAGCTATACGTGTTTGCGTTCCTTCTGCTTAATAGTGCTGTAATCTTCTCTGGCATCATACACGAGTCATTTTTCTCCTCCTACTTCACACTTCTGATAAGCCTTCTGGTCCCGCAGCAGATGCATTGTGAATCTTCTCCTTCTAACTATCTTGCATATGTTCCATTAAAAGTGCTTGTTTCTTTGATCAGCTTGAAGTTCTGACGTGAAAAAATGAAAAAAAAAAAAACCCAAAAAACATAAAACCAACTTTTTGGACTTTGCTTGGCCCTGAGATGAACAGCAGCACCTGGGCACAGGCAGTCATTGGGGTCTCGGTGTCAGCCCTCCCCTCTTTGCCCGTTTTCGTGCCCATCCTCTGCCAGTGGCCACAATGCGCGCTGGCTCCCAAAGGCAGCACACGGGCTTCTCATCTGCCACGTTCTGCACCTGCACTCAGGGGAACGTGGTGGGAGGTGCCAACTGGGAGCAGCAGGAACCAGGATGCATTTCTCCCACTGTTGCTCAGGGATGGGGAGCACGGGCAGGATGGCATTTCCCAGAGCCACCCCTCCGCGTTCCCACCCACAGGAACCAGCCCCAAGCATGGGGAAAAGGGGGTCCCAGGGGTGAGGGTATGCTTGTGGTGCCCCAGACCCCGGCCAGTGCAAACCCCAGAGGTCAGACCTGGATTTGGGCCGGTGCTGGCAGCTGCCCACCCCTTTATCTAATCCCCTTGCAGGTACGACGCCAAAGCCATTGCAGCCATGGGGACAAAGACAAAGAGTGCGGCGCACATGGGTACAACAGCCCCGCTGCTGTAGGAATTGGCATCACTGCCTGCAACGCTCCCTGTGGGATTTGTTGATCACCACTTGTGTCCCCGTCCCTTTTGCATAGTGCAGACATAAGCCATTTCCAAGATAAACTAACCGTAAAAATCAGTTATTCCAATTTTTGCTGAAAACAGTGTAATTTAAAGGCAGCAAAGGGTGAGCACCTTTTTCCTGCTTCACTGGCAGAGACCGACACCTCCTCATACCTCCAGCCAGAAGCAGTTGAAACACTTTTGCAAACCTCCCCTGAGCAGCAGGAGGCTGGATGACCCCAGGGGGTTCTGCACGGACACTGTCCAGCCAACGCACTCGGAAAACATCCCCCTCAATTCCCCGGCACGGAAAGCCTGGCTGAGCCCCGGCTCACTTGGACGGCCAGGGAGACGCAACGCCAAGGACCAGCCAGCAAAGTTCCTGCCTGCGTTAACAGTATCACGCACGGATTCTTATTGCATCACTCCTAACACAGCTGCCATTCATAAAATACCTGCGGCTGCACTTCTATTCCTGTTGGAAAACACATTCAGCTACAATTCCTACGAATGGGCAGATGTTAAAAATAACAGAGTATCTTGCAAGCCCCAACGCATATGGTATTTTAACTTCCACTGCATCACCTAAGTGCATCCTCGATTACCCCCTTCTGCGTCACTTTACAAAAGCCAAATTTTGCCTCGTTTCAGGACGCACTAGCCCAGGGTGAAGAGCATGAGGCTGAGCCAGGTGACGGCCAACAGCATCCTGAGGAGTTTATAAGATTTGGTTTTATTTCTCATTATCCTAATTGGTAATAAATTAAATTAATTTTCCTGAAGTTGAGTCTGTTTTACCCGCAATAGCGATGGCTGAGAGACCTCCCTGTCCCCATCTCAACCCATCTTATATTTTCTCTCCCCTGTCCAGCCAAGGAGGGGGTGATGGAGCGGCTTTGGGGGGCACTGACACCCAGCCAGATTGAACCCACCCCTGCAGGCGTTGCACCAAGCTGGGGCTCACAGCAGCTCTCTTTGGGTTGATGCAGGGTCTGCACCCCCACCCTGCTCTTATCCCCAGGCAGGCAGCCCCCCCAGCCCGTGGTCACGTTTTACATCGCCTCCATCTCACCTTGGCTTTCAGACAGTGAGGAGTCGGGAGGAGGGAATTCGTCCTTGGCCGTCCATCATTGCAGCTCCGGTGGGGAGGAACAGATGCTCCTCTCCGCTCATGCTGTCCTGGAGGTCGCTGAACAATTTGGGCGTGATGGATGCGGCACTCCAAGAGGATCTCCAGCCGCGCTGGGGTAGGTCCGGGAAGGGGCTTCGAACGTATCTGGCCACTGCCCACCACAGGGTCCCTCCTGCTCCAGAGCAACCCCATCGGTGGTCTCTGCTCCAACATCTTCTCCGGAACCTGTGCTGCTCCTGGGTGCAAAGCACATGGTCTGCTTCCAGCCCATCCAGCAGCAGCTCCAGGGGTCTGCCCTGTCCCCTCCCCAGCCCCACCACCCGCTGGAAATGACCATTTTCTGATAGGGTTGACTCATTATTAAAAAAAAAATATGTACTCACTGCACTTACAATATTATGACCCAATGCAATACTCAAGCCTACATTTAAGTAATGGCAATTATTTGCGCAGAACTCAACTCATCTCTTCCCATCCCTAAGCACGTGGTGGCACATTTCTTTGGTCTCTGTTTTTCACCTGCCCCGTTTTCCCTGTGCCCAGTGTAGCTGTGGGTGTTTCATGCCCTGAACCATCCCCTGCCCGCAGCCATCCCGTTTGCACCGGGGGCTGGAGCCCCCCAGCCAAGGACAAGGCAGGACAATGTGTTTGGCATTCGTCACCTGGCTCTGATGCAGCTCTCCTTGTCACTGAAAGTCACCATGCCCCCCACTGCTCTGAAGTTTCACGTTCAATTTTTTCTGATGTCTTTTCATGAAAAATTATATTTCCCTCCCCGGCGCAGGCGAGATCCTCCCCGGCAGGTATGCTGTCGAACATGTTGCATTCACAACATGACACAAAGCCTAAAAAGCACAGAGAGACTAATTACTGCAGGAAAATTACACCAAAAGACCAATTTCCTGGTGATGGAGCTGACAGCCCGTTGCCCGGCTCCTCAGCTGGCTGGGACAAGATGCTGTCGCTGCCCTGGTCCTGGAGCAGAGCTGGGGAGGGGGTGCACCCCCATAGCCCCCCACTGCACCCCCATAGCCCCCCACTGCACCCTATCACCCCTCCCTTCGGAGCTGGGAGCTCACACCCGGATGGCTCCTGTTCCATCAAGTACTTTGCAAATTGGATTTTCCTGATAACTCTGCTCATCAGGGTCTCAGGGGCTGATGAAGGCACAAGGGAGGATGCAGACCCCCTGGAGGGGGATCGCCACCACCTGCAAGATGGATCCAGCACAGCCCGCAGCATCCAACCACTAAAAAAAAAATAAATCTAAAAATACTTAAAATTAAAACCTGCCGTACCTCCTTTTCCTCTACTTTCCACACTTTTTATCAGAAAGTAATCTTAATTCTTCTATAGAAATGCAATTAAATTAATGCTGTAATAGCTACAAATATAGTCCAATAATCCCCCAACTGTAGGACTTTACAGAAAAGCAAGAATGCCACAAAGATAGTTCATATGAAAGCCGAGGTAAGGTTGATGAATTAGTTCATATTTACCTAGATTATGTATAATAAATGTAATGTGCATCATTTATATCTATATAGTTCTAATCTAGTTGGAATCGGAAAATAATGCAACATGAATTCATATGAAAAACAATTTTGTATGGGAGAATTAAAATGGTAGAGCATATTGTTTTATATGAAATATTGAGCTACGCAATTGTATTTGTTATATGCTTTAAGCAGACTCCTGTAGGAAAAAAACATACTGGTTCCCTTTGGAGCTTCTTTGTAAGTGCATAAAAGCTTTACTTTCATATGGTCATAAACGGGAGGAATTTCACAAAAACACCATCAATGTTTTTCTCCCTTTTTCCATCAACATTAAAATGCGATAAACAGATACTCAGCAACACACGCCACCTCAAACCTTGCTCCTTTTGTACAAAGTTGTTCAGAGAGCTACTCTTGCTTGTTAATAAAAAATAATTATTAAAAACCACTGAAGATTTCTAAGAACTACTCTAGTGGGGAAAAAAATAAACCACAACAAATTTTGCCTGTTCTGCTGCTGCACCCAAAGTTTTGAACCCACATCTATGGATGGGTGCTGCTTTGGCGCATGTTTAGCCATGAAGAAGCCAAGATCGCATCGTATTGCAAAATGTCGGGACATAACCCAGGCTTTAAGACGTCCACTAAAAACTCCTGGTATGATGCAGAAGACTTGCAATTATTCAATTCTTATGTAAAATACACAAGCTTATTTTCAGGAAAGGATGCATAGCCCTAAAATGATGTCTCGACTTCTTCCCACTCTGGAGACGTCTCACTCTCCCAGCTCTCCAGGGTTAGCACTGGCTTTTTCCACCTCTGAAAACCTGAGCCAGGAAGACTTGTCAGAGGAAATAAAAAAAAATTCTGAGATCAAATGAATTTTTAGGCACCCTGCCTATCTGTGTGCAGCACATACCACTGATCCAGAATGTGTGCATGTGCACACAAGGCACATAGGACAAAAAAAGAGTAGTTCATAGAACCATAGAATCATAGAATGGTTTGGGTTGGAAGGGACCTTAAAGACCACCAAGTTCCAACCCCCCTGCCATGGGCAGGGACACCCTCCACTAGCCCAGGTTGCTCAAAGCCTCATCCAGCCTGGCCTTGAACACCTCCAGGGATGGGGCATCCACAGCTTCTCTGGGCAACCTGTTCCAGTGTCTCACCACCCTCATAGTGAAAAATTTCTTCCTAATGTCTAGTCTAAATCTACCCTCTTTTAGCTTATACCCATTACCCCTTGTCCTATCACTAC